>VMDO01022246.1:0-33861 GCA_007922755.1 Pedetes capensis
ATTCTCTCTTGGCTTGTGGAGTGGGTGGAGAATGCAAGTGGTTTATCTGGCTGTGTCCCTGCACAGCTTCTGTTGGGTGGTGGTGGGGGAATATGTGAAGATGAAGAGATCAGCAGGAAAGTGACCTGGGATCACAGTAGATTCCAGGAGATTCACAGAGCAGATCCCCATAGTAGGTGACTGAGAGGGCTGAGAGCCCAGTCATACTTGTTTGTCCTCTCTGCACGCACACTCTGTGCTGGGCACATGCCATCCGTGATTTCCTTGAATCCCCAGGTCAGGTCTGTACAGCAGGAGCTGTCATTCTTTTTAGACAGCTGAGGAAATAGGTGGGGCTTGGAGGGATTGAGTCACTTCCTGAAGGTCACACAGTGAGTGCATGCCAGTGCTGAGCTGACCTTCTGCTCCTTTGTCACACCAACTGTCCTCCAGTACTCATAGGCCTTTACCTTATATGCCTTTGGACAAGATGTAGACCAAGGACCTGGAGTCTCCAGACACAGAGCTCACTGGAGCAACTATTTCCCTTGATCCAACAATATTCTTCAGTTAGCAAGATGATTTATGTAAAAACCCTATGTAAATGGTATAGTTCTGGATTCATATACTCCTACTACGCTACTAATATAATAATAATGACCACAGCAATGCAGTTCAGGATTGCTCTACCTGTCTGGCCACCACCTTATGCCATCAGCCCCTACTTCATCACAGCTGCTATTAGCCCACCTCTCACCCCATCAGGCTCTCACCAGGCCTGCTTATCAACCTCATTGCAAGACTCTGGTTTGTTTTGATTTAGAGTCATATTATTAGTTTCCATGTAATTCAAATCTGTTGAAATCTTTTACAATCTTGGTTTTATCATCTTCTATGAGTCATTGCTTACTTCTTTCTCTTCAGTATTTTTTTTTTTTTTTTTTTTTTTTTTTTTTTTTTTTTTTTTTTTTTTTTTTTTTTTTTTTTTTTTTTTTTTTTTTTTTTTTTTTTTTTTTTTTTTTACAAATCCTTCATTATCATCCATCCATCAAACATCTATGTGTATTGAGCAATGAGTGCTGGGTACATTATGTGGCTCACCCATTTGACCTTCTGGAGAATGCTGTGTGAATGGGAGGACAACATTGTCTCCATTTTACAGATGAGCAACAGACTCCATGGAAGTCCTGTGCCTGTTTCCTTGTGTCACTGTTGCCTGGGTACTTTTTGCAGAGATCTACCTGCAGGCTTGGGAGAAGGATGTAGCACTCTTGAAGCAATCCTGAAAATAATCAGCCATTGAAAACCCTATGAGGGTTGCTATGAGTTGGACTTGACTCAACAGCACCTAAAAACAATAGCATTTTCTGATATTAAGGCCACCTGACCCAGAGATGGTCTCTTAGCTCTTCTAATTTTGTGCGCGCGCACACACACACACACACACACAAAGTTGTTGCTGTTAGGTGTCAACAAGTCCATGTCTGACTCATGGCGACCCTATGTGAGACAGGCGAAACACTATTGTTAGTGCTTCTCTGCTATTCATAGGATTTTCAATGACTGATTGTTTTTTGAGAGTGGGTTTCTGGGTCCTTCTCCCAAGCCTACAGCACCCAATGTTCCCAGGCAGTCTCCCGCCCAGTACTAACGAGGCCCGACCCTGCTTAGCTTCTGAGGTCTGATGGGATCAGAAGCCACAGTGGTCCTTACACATATCGATGCCAGCATCTATATCTATCTATCTATACACATATTTACAGTACTGAGGGTTGAACCCAAGGTGTTGCCCATGCTAGGGAAGTGCTCTACCACTGATATGCACCACCAGTCCTCCTTTTTGAAGACTTGTTTTGAGACAAGAGTCTCCATAAGTTGTGCAGGCTGCCTCTGGACTTGAACCTGTGATTCTCCTGGCTCAGCTTTCTGACTAGCTGCAATTACAGGTGTTCACCACAGTGCCCAGCTAAAATTAACATGTATTAATTGTATACACTGGGCTGGGATTTAGCTCAGTGGGTAGAGCGCTGTGCTGCAGTCTCTGAGGTCCCGAGTTCAATTCCTAGCACCGCACAAATGGGAGAAGGGCCTGGCAATCCACTCCCAAGGCAATCCCGAAATAGTCAGCCATTGAAAACCCTATGAGGGTCTCTATGAGTCAGATACTGACTCGACGGCACCTAACAACAACAACAACAATTGTACACACTAATAGGATTCAGGGTGATATTTCCATATATGCATATAGCTTGCATTGATCATGTCCAATTACCCTTCTTTCATCCTTCCCACACTTCTCCAACCTTTCCAGTCCCTCATAATCACCATTCTACTTTCAGGTCAACTTTTTATTTTTAGTTTCCACTTATGAGAAAGAACATACAAGGCTTATCTTTTTGTGTCTTTGCTTATTTTGTTCATATGATGTCTTTTACTTCCACCTGTTTTGCTGCACATGAGAGGATTTTTTTTTTATAAATGTGTGACTTAATAATACTCCATTGTGCATATTTTCTTTATGTGTAAGAACTTTTCTAATTCAAGACCCATAGACTTCTGGTGTTCGAAGAAGTAAAGGTGTGTTGTTTAAAGTCACACAGAATCCTGGTTTATATTCTAGCGCCAGTGAAGTCAAGACACTTGTCCAACCCACGTGGTTTGTTATCTTGTCCAATTTAGAAAATAATGAAATCCTGTGAATTGCCGTTTAAAGGAAAGATAAGAAGTTACAATATTACATGTAAGTTGAAGGACAAAATACTCACATATTCCTAAACAGAGTTAACTTCCTCATTAGACTGTTAGATTGGTGAAGGCAAGAACCTCCCCAGGGATGCCCAGTTCCTGAATGGCTTCAGGTACATACACTAGCTGTTAGTTCACAGCGGTAGCTCAGTAAATATTTGTAGAGTGAATGAATGCTCTCAGTATCTTCGTAAAACGGTGGATTGGAACAGGTGGATGGAAACAGGGATTTTCCAGGTCTGCAATGCTTTGGGTCTAGGGGTCCCAGTATGAGTTCTAACTCAAAGCCCCAGAATACAGGCTCAGGGGTGAGCTGGCGCCCTGCGGTGTCCCACCACTAGGTGGCGGAGGCGAGCTATCTCCGTGGAGGGCCTGGGGCTGGCAGGTGCCTGGAGGGTGGAAGGGGATCCTTGTGCTGGCGACTACGTGCACCTGCTGGGCCAGGAGGCAGCAAGGAAGAGAGAAAGGTTGGAGGCGCAAATCTGCAGGGACGGTTGCTGCAGGGATGGGTCAGGTTTGGCATCTGGGGACTTCCGGGTCACAAACAGCTCTTGATATGCCTGGGCACAAAGCCTCGAGGTTGAGGGTCTTGAGACCTGGAGGTCCTGGTAGCCACTCCGGCCTCCAGGACAGGTTCAATGGGCTGCCTGAAGCCCAGTCCCCTTCTGCTCTGGGTCGCTCCTGCTCCCGTTGTCCTCCCACATCTTCATCCTCGCGATTCACCTCTGTGCCCAAATTTCTTTCGCAACTCCTGCTTCTCAGCAGAAAAAAACGGAGGGTACGGGCGGGATCCCTCTCAGCCCCCGGTGACCTTGCATGTGTCCCTGCCACCACAATCCCAAAGCTGTCTTCACATCTGCTTTGGAAGGGATGTACCCTCCTTTCCTCAGCTCCACTTGTACTACAATTCCATTTTCAGGTTTTTCTTGGATGGGTTTTTCTTCCTTCCTTCCTTCCTCCCTCCCTCCCTCCTTTCCTTTGTTCCTTCTATTTCTTTTTTAAAATTTTCTTTTGCTTCACATAGGATAGAGAACATGCAATATCCTTTCTCTGTCTGGCTTATTTCTTTTAACATGATGGAGTCCACTTGCTTCGATTTTCCTTTTTCTATTTCTGTTTCCATTGCTTCCTTCTATTTCCATCTATTTCTACTCCTTTCCTTGATCTCATCCTTGTCAGATCCTCTACCCTTCCTCCCCACTTTTTATGAGACAACTATGTAGCCCTGGGTGGCCTTGAACTTGCATCCATCTTCCTGCCTCAGACTCCTCAGTGCTGGGATTGTAAGTGGGCAGCAAGGCACCAGGCCTCTCGGTTTCTTCTTCTTCTTCTTCTTCTTCTTCTTCTTCTTCTTCTTCTTCTTCTTCTTCTTCTTCTTCTTTTCTTCTTTTTTTCTTCTTCTTTTTTAAACTCGTTATTTTTACTCCCCAGCCCACTTCTGAAACAATCAGCCACTGAAAACCCTATGAATAGCAGAGAAGCACTGACACAGTGCCTTTCATTCAGTTGTACATGTTGTTAGGTGCTACTGAGTTGTGTTTGACTCATAGTGACCCTCATAGGGTTTTCAATGGCTGATTGTTTCAGGATTGCTTTGGGAATGGGTTGCCACGTCCTTCTCCTGTTTTTGTGGTGCTGGGGATTGATCCCGGGTCCTTAGAGAGTGTGGAGCAGCATTCTACCAACTGAGCTAAATCCCAGGCCTCTATTGTATGTAGGGGTGCTAAAGTCAGCATCTAATGACAACAAAATTTTACTCCCCAATTTATATTTGTAACTGAAATGCCTGCATTCACCACCAGGTTTGAATTTTACCTATGTGCTTCTCTCTCCACTTGGATCTCTCAGAGACAACTAAACCATCCAGGTTCAAAGATGAGCTCCTGATCTTCCCTCAGAAATGGCTCCTCCCACAGTCCTCAGCTTAGGAAATGATGAGTCCATGCTAGGCGCTCACTCCTGAACCTTGGTGCTTACCTCAGACTCCCGTCATATTCCCTCCATCCAGCTGGCTCTGCTGTCCAGATATACTCTCAATTCAGCCCCTTAGCAAGTCCCTGTCTATCACTCTGCCTCAAGTCTCCCATCACCTTCCACCAGAAGCTTCAGCAACCTCCTGTCTGCCCCCCCCAATTTTTCTGTCCTCCATCCTATTCTTATCTATTCTCAACATAGAAGTGAGAGAAATCCTTTTAAAATCCAAGTCAGATTCTGTCTCTCCTCTGCTCAAGACTCCCTGGTGGTCTCACTTGATTAAGAAGCAAAGTCCTTGCTATGGGCTGAAAGGTCCCACCGTTCAACTCCTGGCTTTGCCTCCCAGGGCGTCTCCTACCATTTCCTGCCGTTCTGGCTGTGTTGCAGTCACTTCTGCAAGGGGAAGTGTGAAAAGTGGTGTTTCTGAGGGATCAGCCTGAAGCTAATATAATTTCAATGCTTTAATGACAATTGTATTCTGGGGCAGCAGAGAAGCATCGAGGGGCTGATGTGTTTCTTTACTTGATGGATCTCTGGGCTTGTATTTTGAAATCTAGGTTTGCAGATAATATTAAATTTCCCTTGGCAGAGAAAACCCAAACTTCCAGAAACCACTGCAGGGAGAGCACACTGTTCCTGATTTTCCTCTTGCTTCTTTGGCTGCCATTTACCATGTGCCTCAACAGCTCCTTTCTTCCACCTGCTGGGACTACCGGATTCCCCAGGGCTCTGTCCTCCTGTCTTTTACCTCTGCTTTTCTACAGATGGTCTCACTCACAGTCACAGTTTTAACCTTCCATATGTTGATGATGCTTAATTCTATGGGTTCATCCAAGATCCCTTTCTGAGCATCAGACCTGTATGTACAACAGACTCTGCAATGGACCTTGTGCCCGTCACCTGGCCAGCATGAACGCACCTCCTTTCTCTAAAAGCCTTCTCCAAACAGGAAAACTCCATATCATCCTTCCGCCTTCTTCATCCACATCCAGTGTAGGATGAAGTTGTGTTACTGGTTCAGCACTTATTTCTTGGATCCATATTGAGCTGGGGGCAAATCTAAGCCTCTTGTTTCCAGATTGCAAGTTGAGATATACAATGATGTAAGTTATAAGGCTGTTGTGAAGTGTATATGAAATAATGCTGATGAAATGCCTAATAGCATTTCACTTCCTTCCTTTCCCATGCCATAGCCTGAGTTATGGTCTCATCATTCTTACATACTCATAAAGTATTCATGTTATTGACTTTTCATTTTTAGACTGTTTATGAAGTAATCTTTCTTTAAATTAAAAGACACCAATCAAATAAATATTGCATCTGACCTGACAGGCCCTTGTGTCCTTATCACCCACAGGATAAAATCACAACTTTTTGTTTTGGCACACCAGGTCCTTCACAATATGCACTAAGACTCCTTTTTGGCATGCACTCCCTCCTTTGTCCTCTTGGGTCTGTTCTCAACTAGCACACATACTCCCTGCATGCAGTGGACTTCTTAGGCGGATGCTTCTGAATGTACTCCACTGCCACATAATGATTCTTGAAACCCCAGCACAAAATCAAATCTTTTCATCTTTCCTTTCTCCTTGAGGCAAAGATCCCCAATGACAGACCCTGAGAACTCTTCCTTCCATACTTTACTAAGATGTTGGCTTATTTCTCTGTATCACTTGTGAGGTTCTGAGTTTTGCAGGGGCTGAGATTATGTCTTATTCTGAGACGTGTTCTCAGCCCCTATATGATCAAAGGACATTTGTGGGTTGGTTAATGAACAACACCATTATTGATTTATGTGTTTGTTTTCCAGTAGAACTTGAATTCCTGAAGGGCTAGAACCTGTGTGTCACCCATCTTCGTGTCTTTAGGGTACATCCCAGTAATGGAATATGGTACTTGCTCAATAGCTTGTGCAAGTTGCTTGATAACTTGGGAAAGTCAGAGGTGGTTTTCATCATGGATTCTGCAAGAGGAATCCCTGAGGTGAAAGTTGCTTGGATGGTTCTTGGAGGGTGGGAGGTTCAGGCTGAGTTTGACTCCACTCAGCCAGGGAACTTGGAATCTCTCCTGGGCAGCCTTGTGGCAGAATTGGTTCTTCTTTGGAAAATGACTTCTTGGTCTCACCCTGCAACCCTTATCTTTGCACTTCTCCTTTTGTCTTCTACTATAATGGGTTTTATTTGAGTGTCAAGTGACAAGTGTAAGTAAAATAAATGACGTTAAAATATAAACAAGGATAAACTTGGTGTCCTTGGATAGACAAACTAATCTTCTGTACTTGAATTTCATCATATTTACCTATGGGATGGTTGCTCTGGGAAATCCACTGCGTTTCCCACTGTGAGGGAATGATTTTATTAATATGAATTGTTTTGCAATTCTTTGTTATTTTGATATTTTCATAAAAGACCAAATGGCTTAAGAAGGTGATATCAAAGAAGATCTCAATAAATGCCAGTGAGGAGCTGAGGTGGCATAGCTGTGTAGAGCACAGGGTAGGACCTACAAATTAAGCCCATTTAACTTTAACTTTCCTCTATTTGGGCTATTTATTTGTTGTTAATGTTCATGAAGTCTGCGGATGCACCACTGCAACATTGGATCCCATCAGATCTCAGAAACTAAGCAGGGTCGGGCCAGTTAGTCTTTGGATGGGAAACCGCCTGGGAACACCAGGTGCTATATGCTTGGGAGAAGGACCTGGCAACCCACTCCCAAAAAGTACCCAGCCATTGAAAACCCTGTGAATAGCAGAGAAGCACTAACAACAGTGTTTCTCCTATTGTACATAGGGTCGCTGTGAGTCAGACACTGACTCCAGGGTGCCTAACAATAACAATGTTCATGAGGGATACAGGAACACTCTATCCTTCTTTTGTGGAAATTATGTTTGAGCCCAGTGACCCCAGCCAGAAAATACTGATCATCCACAAGGCTGCCTGTATAGTGCCACAATGACGAAAGAAAACAAATGGTAGAGTGGAAGGAGACCCTTCACCTTGTAGTTGGAGAACATCAGATGCGATATAGGTGCAATGCTGATATTCACCAGCAGGGGGCAGATGAAGTAGACCTGCATTCCACATGTGTGATGTGCAGGAGATGCTGGCACACTCTGAACCAGACTCAGGTAGGTTGAGAATATAAAGTAAAAATAATGACTTTCTTTCATGTAGACAGAGACTATAACTATGAGCTCCACGGTGGCTGTCAGGTGGGTTTTGTTACCCCATTTTACGGAGCTCAGATAGGTTGAGGAATTTCCTCAAGATCAAGTTCTGGAGTTCCTGGTACCCAAATCCAATTATTTTACTCTACATTTGGGAACCTTTTTGGCACATGACCCTGGCTCCTTGGTAGACCTGACAATTAAAAAAAAAAAAACCTTTTTTTTTTCAGTACTGTGGGGCTAGATCCAATGTCTCTTGCATACTTTGCAAGCACTCTACCTCTGAGCTGCACCCCCAGTCCCTTTTCTTATTTTTTATCTTGAGACAGGGTCTTGCTAAGTTGCACAGGCTACCTGTACCCTTTAACCTGTGATACTCCTGCCTCCACTTCACGAGATGCTGGGATTAAAAGTGTGCACCAGTATGCCCGGCTAAACCACACTTTTAATAAAGACATTTTCCCCTTACTAAGTTCTGCCTCTTGTTTAACCTAAGTATTATCCAATCTCACTTGAAATTCCTAGTAACAATGAACTCATCACTTTTAAATGCTTTTTTCAGAGACAGAAGGAGCAATTTTTTAAATTAGAAATGTTTAATGTACAATTTAATGTGTTTCACTCTGACATGTATTTCATTGTGACATTTCCATGTATGCCTTTCATGGTACATTGCTCACATAACTTCCCCTTTTCCCTCTTGTGCCCCTCCTCCCCCATCCTACACTCCCCAACCAATGGCCTCCTTTCTACTTGTATGTCTTTTTGTGGGAATATTTATCTATACACGTACATCTTGATTTTGATTTAAGTCCAAACTTTTTTCTATAGTGATCTATCTTTTTACATTCTCAGCAGTATTATATGAGTAACCTAGTCTGCTTGCATTATTGCCATCCTTTGTTGTTATTGGTATTATTCCCAAAACTATTAAAGTTTGGGTTTTTACTTTGAGTTTGACTTCTCTCTCATTCCTCATTGGCCCTCCTCCTGCTCCCATCTTCTCCTATCATCACTTCCTTTTGCTAGATCCCTCCCTCCTTCTTTGCACTCTTTATTGTCCCTTCACGACTAAGTTTACATGAGCTTTTTATTATGTTCCAATTTATGTAGGATTTTTTCCTTCTTTTAAATTTGATTCAGCTCCCATATATGACTGAGAACATGTGATATTTCTCTTTTTGTGCTTGTGTACATTCGCTTAAGATAATTTTCTCCAATTCCATTCATTTTGCTGCAAATGACATTCTTTCTTTTTTTTTTTTTTCTGGTACTGGGGGTTGAACCCAGGGCCTTGCGCCTGCATGCTCTGCAAGTGCTGGACCACTGAGCTGCACCTCAGCCCATTTTTTTTTTTTTTTTTACTTTTTAAGACAGGGTCTCCCTAAGTTATGCAAACTGCCTCTGGTCTCGAACTTGTGATCCTCCCCCCTCCGCCTCCCGAGCCGCTGGGATTACAGGTGTGCGCCACCACGCCCGGCCCTACACTATTTCATTTTTTGATTGCTGAGTAGTATTCCATTATGTATATGTACCATAGTTTTTTTTATCCATTCTTCTGTTGATGGACACTTTGGTTGATTACATATCCTTGCTATTGTGAAAAGTGCTGCATTGAACATGGAGATGCAGGTGTCTCTGTGGTATGATGACTCATCTTCCTTTGGGTATATTCCCAATAGTGGTATAGCTGGGCCATATAGAAGATCTATTTTTAGTTTTCTGAGGTATCTCCATATTGATTTCCAAAGTGGTGGAACCAATTTACAACTCTACCAGCAGTGCAGGAGGGTTCCCTTTTCTCCACAGCCTCACCAGCATTTGTTGGTATTTGCTTTATTGATCTTGGCCATTCTTACTGGAGTAAGGTGGAATCTCAGTGCTGTTTTGATTTGCCTTTCCCTAATGGCTAGGGATGTTGAGCTTTTTTTCATGTGTTTCCTTGTCTTACAAGCTTATTCATTTGAGAACTGTCTGTTCAGTTCCTCTGCCCACTTGTGTATTGGATTATTTGTTTTCTTGGGAATTGCTTTTTTGAGTTCTTTATAAATTCTGGAAATTAGTCCTCTGTCTGATGTATAGGATGTGAAGATTTTTTCCAATTCACTGGGCACTTCCTTGACTCAGTTGATTGTTTCCTTTGCTGTACAGAAGCTTTTTAATTCCATGTAATTCCATTTATCTATTTTTGTTGTGATTTCTTAAGCAATTGGAGTCCTATTAAGGAAATGCTTTCTTATGCCTATATGTTGGAGCATATTGCTATCCTTTTTTCTATTAATATTAAAGTTTCTGGTTTTATGTTGAGGTCTTTTATCCATTTCGAGTTGACCCTCATACATATTGAGAGGTGCAGGTCTGTTTTCATTTTTCTGCAAGTGGATATTCAAGTTTCCCAGTACCATTTATTGAAAAGGCTATCCTTTCTCCAATTTACCTGCTTTGCTCCTTTGTCAAAAATCAGGTGGCTATAGATGTGTTGAGGTATCTCTGGGTCCTCAATTCTGTTCCACTAGTCTTCAGGCCTATTTTTTGTGCCAGTACCAAGCAGTTTTTGCTACTACAGCCCTGTAGTGTAGATCAAAGTCAGGGACAGTGATTACACCAGCACTAGTTTTGCAGCTTAAGAGAGTTTTGACTATGCATGGTCTTTTGTGTTTCCATATGAATTTTTGGATCATTTTTTCTATTTCTGTAAATTCTGTCATTGGGATTTTAATGGGGATTGCATTAAATCTATAGATTGCTTTTGGTAGGATAGCCATTTTTACAATATTCATTCTCCCAATCCATGAGCAGGGGAGGTCCTTCCACTTTTTAGTATCCTCTGTAATTTCTTTCTTTAATGTTCTGAAATTTTCCTTGTAGAGATCTGCAGGGTCTTTGGTTAGATTGATTCCAAGGTATTTAATTTTCTGGTGGGCTATTGTGAAAGGGGTTGTAGCTATAATTTCCTTCTCTTCCTGTTTACAGTTGGTGTAAAGGAAGGCTACTGATTTTTGAGTGTTAATTTTGTATCCTGCCGCTTTGCTAAAGGAGTTAATTAGGTCTAAAACTTTTCTAGAGGAGGTTTTGGGGTCCTTTAGGTAAAGTATATATCATCTGCAAATAAGGATGATTTGACCACTTTTTTTTGCCTATCTGTACCCCTTTGATTTCTTTCTCTAGTCTGATTGCCCTGGCAAAGACTTCAATCACAATGTTAAATAAGATAGGAGAGAGTGGACATCCTTGTCTTATCACAGATCTTAGAGGAAATGGTTTTAATTTTTCTCCATTTAATATGATGTTGGCTGTAGGGCTGTCATAGATGGCCTTTATGATGTTAAGGTATTTTCCTGTTATTTTCCTATCTTCTCCAAGATATTTTCCTATCTTCTCCAAGGTTTTTATCATGAAAAGGTGTTGCACTTTGTCAAAGGCCTTTCCAGCATCAATTGAGATGATCACGTGATTTTTGCTTGCAAGCCTCTTGATATGCTGAATTACATTAATTGATTTTCGTATGTTAAACCAGCCTTGCATCTGTGGAATAAATCCTGCTTGGTCATGGTAAACAATCCTTTTAGTATGTTGCTGAATTCAGTTTGCCAGGATTTTGTTAAGAATTTTTGCATCTATGTTCATAAGGGAAATGGGTCTATAATCCTCTATCTTAGATGTATCCTTTCCTGGTTTAGGTATCAAGGTGATGGTAGCTTCATGGAATGGGTTTGGGAGTGTTCCCTCCTTTTCAACTTTTTGAAATAATTTGAGGAAGACAGGCATTAATTCTTCTTTGAATGTTTGGTAGAATTCTGCTGTGAACCCATCAGGTCCTGGGTTCTTCTTTGTTGAGAGACTTTTTATTACCTTTTCTATTTCAGCATATGTAATGGGTTTGTTTAGGTCACTTATGTCCTCTGGGGTTAATTTTGGTAAATCATATGTGTTAATAAATTTATCCATTTCTTCTGTGTTTTTGTATTTTTGGGAATACAATTTCTCATAGTATTCCCTGATGATCTTCTGTATTTCATTATAATTGGTGGATCCCTTTTTCATCTCTAATTTTCATGATGTTGGCATTTTATTTTTTCTTTTTGATGAGATTGACCAGGAGAGTGTCTATTTTTATTAATTTTTTCAAAGAACTGGCCCTTAGTCTTATTAATTCTTTGAATTATCTTTTTGGATTTTAATTGAGATACCTCTGCCTTGATTTTGATAATTCTTTCTTGAGTGCTCCTTTTAGGATTGATTTGTTGTTTGCTTTCTAGTGTCTTGAGATGTGTTATTAGGTCATTTATTTGGCTCTTCTTTACCTTATTGATGAAGGCACTCAATGTTATAAACTTCTCTCTTGTTGGGGTTTTAGCTCTAGCCCGGCTAAGATTAGGGCCAAACCCTCAACATAACAATGTGGTTGGTGTTGGGAAAGAAGGACCTCGGGAGACCTTCTGGTGGTTAAACAAGGGTAGGTAAGGTTTATTGGGATGCTCCCCTTGTGGAGAGCAAGGAGCAAGCAGCCCCTATAGAGCAGAGCTCTATCCCTTTAAGTGATGGCTCTAGGCCTGCAGCATGGAATGCTGCAGGCTAAGTGCTGGTACAGCTCAGACTTAAAGGCACAGCCACAGCCGCTGGTGTTCCGTGGAGGTCTGATGATCTTGAGTCTCGCGGCGCGCCTTCTTTACCTCCCTCCTTCCCAAGGATGGGAGGAATTGGGAGGCTCTTCGTGGCTTGCTAGAATCCTTCGGCTCTCGGGGGCCCCTGGGCTTGATCTCACCAGCTTGCTAGAAGGTCTTGCTGGAGTAGGGAGCGCTGGCCCAGGCGACAGTCAGAGAGGTGAGGATCAAAGGATGAGGTTCAGTAGGGTCAAGATGGGGTCCAGGAGCCCTGCTTTTATAGGGTCCTGGAAGGGTCACATGGTGGGGTTCAGCCAATCAGGGCACACACCTGACAGGTACAGCAGGTAAACTGACATACCTGCCAGGTGGGGACAGTTATTACCTGAAAGTGGTGAGGGGAGCCAATCAAAATTAGGGTGGTTAGGGCAGGTCAAACTGGCCGGGGGCCATCTTTGCTCACTCCATGGGAGGGGCTAGTGTGAGCGAGTGGGATGAGCCCTGGGGTCAACTAGGAGTCAGCCCCTCAGGCTGTCATGAGGGACCCTAGTTGAAAGATATAATTTTAAAAATCCCCAACACCCTCTGAGAACTGCCTTTGCTGTATCCCATATGTCTTGGTAGGAGGTGTTTTTGTCATCATTCGATTGCAGGAATTTTTTAATTTCCATTTTAATTTCTCCACTAATCTATTGATCATTCAGCAGTGTATTATTTAGTCTCCATGAATTTATAAAATTTCTGGTATTGTTCTTGCTTTTGAGTTCCAACTCTATATGGTTGTGGTCTGATAAGGTACAGGGGATAATTTCTACCTTTTTGTATTTATTGAGGGAATTTTTGTGTACTAGAATATGATCTATCTTGGAGAACATACCATGTGGAGCTGAGAAGAATGTGTATTCTTCATCATATGGATGGAAAATTCTGTAGATATCTGTGAGTTCTAGTTGGTCTAAGATGCAGATTAAGCTTGTCATTTCTCTGTTAATTTTCTGTTTCAATGACTTGTCTCTTGGCAAAAGTGGGGTGTTGAAGTCTCCTATATTTTTTGTGTCTAGACCAATGTAGTCCTTTGTTTCCCATAAGGTTTGTTTTATGAAGCTAGGTGCCTCTGCATTTGGAGAGTATATATTCCTTTTAGTAATGTGTAGTGTCCTTCTTTATCTCTTCTAATTAGTTTTAGATTGAAAAAACAACACTGAAAAGAACTGGAAGGAAAACAGCATCACAGCAGAATAGAAAAAAACCTCTTGAAGAGAGACTCAGGCAAATATGGTTCAACAGAACTAACAAGCCGCGAAGAGAAAGAAAGAAGAGGAAAAAAACAAAAGAAAACAAAACAAAACATAATAGGAAGACAGGATGCAACAAATCTATCAATCAATGTAGGCAGAATAGAAGGACAGTGGCAACATCAACAACAAAAAAACATGCATACACTCACAAGAGGTTTCAGTGGAAAAGAAAAGTGAATGAGGCAGTAGAGTATATTAGAAAGCTCAGGTTTGATTGCCTTTCCTACTACCAGCAGCAGTCATCAACCTTCTGAGACGGCTGTGCCTCACTTCCCTCCATCGAGTGTCCTTGCCCAGTGGTTTGTAGTCTCTCCTTCCTGTCTGTTGCTGTCAGGAGATGCCTTGCAGGGTCTTCCACCTTTATCCCTACTGGCACTTCCATCTATAGATCTGTCTTCATCTTTCCTTTGTGCAAATTTTCCTAAGTAGTGAAGATGTCTTTATTTTAAGATTTCTCAGTTCTGCTGCAGGGAAAGGGATTTTCCCTATCTGCTCTATTGCTGAAAGCAGGCAGGTTTTGGGGGAGGGGTTTCTAGGCAGTGGCCCTCAGGCGGCGGGGGTGGGGCGGGGTGGGAGGGGGTGATGGCAGAAAGTCTGCACTGGTCTCTTAGGCTGAACCCGGTTACAGGGTGCTCTCAGAGATCTGCCCTGTGGGGTTCTCTACCCATGTTACACTAGCAGAGAGGCAGTGTGATCCATGCTGTCTTTCCAAGAGTTCCACATCCCCTGCAGAGCTCAGGTGCAGAGATCCCAGTTCAGAAAGCACAGCCCCAGCCCCTATGGCAGGAGCAGATGGCTGCTCAAGTCAGATCTTAATGCCAGGCCCCATCCCACTCTCTCTCCAATCCTGGGCTGCAGTGGGTGGGATGATATCAGTCCACCCCTCGTGAATCTGAGGCTGGTGTGCCTGTGTAGAAGTTGTGCCCTGAAACTATCATCCCACAAAGTGCACTGCTGGGCTCCCTGAACTGGCAAGGGAATGGTGGTCTTGCTGCTGCTGCCAGCTGCTGCTACTATCCGGGTGTTTTCTGCCCACGTGGGCCCCAGTCCCTACCACGGTCAGTCTCTGATCCCATGCTGAGGTGGGCCAGATGATATCATTCCACCCCTGGTGGATCTGAGGCCTGAACTCCTGCATGGGACTTTCATACCACTGCTCTCTTACAAATTGCATGGGTGGGCATGGTGTAGAGATGACGGCTGTGCCTGCCACCCCAGCTGAACTCACCAGTTGTTCTCTGTAGGACATGCTGCCTGTGTGTTATCAGCAGGATATTGTTGGGTTGCCAGGGTTGTCCTCTGTGGCAGATCTGAGCTCTAAATGCCTGTGTGGAATTTTCCTTGGGTTGCATTCTCTCCTTGCTCTGTGATCTGGGCAATGGGGGATCATCCACTGAGGTTTCTCTAGTTCTTCTCCACTTTGGATTGCAATCTTGTTGTCCCCCAGGTTCTCTCTGTGCAGTTCACATGCGGATGGTATTGTTGGTGAGTTTCCTGGTGGTGCAGCTCTGTGCAGCTGCTAATTTTCTCTTCCTGTTCAATTAAATCTCCACATTTCTGCTAATGCACTCTCACTGACCTGCCATGCTGATTCCTCCCTATTTAAACTTTTTCTGAAGTTGGTGGTATTTACCTAAACTTTGGACCCTTTCTCTTTTAATATATATATATTCCCCTACCTCTTATTTAACTTATTACTCTGTCTGACTTATCAATGTGTGTTCTAAACTATTGTTTAAGCTCTCCTTTTACTCTGCATCAGAAGGTCGGTGTTATCTGTCCTCCATTTTTCCTCCCTCAGATGGAGCAATTTTGAAAGGAGCAGTTCAACGAATCTTGCTTTTCCTGGGTCTATCTACCGGGTTTAGCAAAGGCTTTTATTGATTCATTTATCAACTATGTAATAGTTATTTACTGGATATTCAAAAAGTCCACATATTAGTCTCCTCAAACCACTATAATAAAATACCACAGACTGAGTGGGTAAAAGAACAAATATTTACTTTTTATACTTCTGGAGGCTGGAAGTCCAAGACAGTGGTGCCAGAGTTGTTGTGATCTGGTAAAAGCTCTTTGTGTCTGGCAGATGATTGCCTTCTTGCTAGGGGGTAGGGTTCTCAAGTTCTCTAGAGCCTCTTCTTAGATATGCACTAATTCTATCAGACCAGGGTCCCACCCATGACCTCATATAATACTTCCTCTCAAAGGCTCCACCTCCAAATACCATTACACCAGAGGTTAGAGTTTCAGGATATAAGTTCTATGGGGACACAATTCATAACAATCCATATGCCTGTTTGTTAGTATAAAGTCATGTCTATATTCTTCTCTAATTTTTGTGCAAATTTTAATTTTTCCCTATATTCATTTGGATGTCTTCCACTATGCTGTTGTTTTGGCATAGGGCTTTTCAAAATAGGTTTTACTACCTGCCATTGTCCTCTAAATCACAGGCTAGTGGTGGCATAAAACAACAAAGTTTGACTTTTCACTCATGGCAAATATGATGTGAGTCAGTGTTGATTCTCTTCCATCCACTTACTCAGGGTTCCAGGATCCTTACTCTAAGTGATACTACAACCTTCACATGTGGCTTGTGAATAAGACAGACATGAAGGGGAACACGATGCAGTCTAGTAGCAGCCATAATGGAAGAGAACATGTAAGGGGTTGGAGGATAGGTAAAGGCTTCCTAGAAGAGATGCATATTTTATTAAAGCCTGAGGAGGTATTAGAAAGTGGAGGAAGAAAAGGACTTTTAGAAGGAAGATGAGCCATAAAGGCAGGAAACATCAAGATTCACAGAATGGGTGGTATGTAACATGGATGCAGCAGAGTGTGGTGGGAAACATGGCAAATGGCGGCCTTCTGCAAGAATTGGTATAAAAAATAAATAGTTAACAATGAAATTTAAACTCTTCTCATAAATCACGATTTTTAAACACCAACATTGTGCTGGGTACTTGCATCTAGATCATTTCACTTAAATTTTACATCTTCTTTTATATACGAATGATTTTCTGTATTTTGTAAGTAAAGGAGGATATGTGTGTGAAATTAAGTGATATGCCCAATTCTCTGATAGTTGTTCACTGCACTTTTTGCTCTTCCCATTCTTTGTACTGCTACTCATAGAAGGCATCTGATAATTTTTTTAAATTGTTGTTGTTATTGTTAATTATTCAATTAACACAAACATGCCTAGTGGTAAGCATGCTGGTTCTGGGTGTGGATTTAGGAAGGTTAATGTTTTTCAGTCTCAGATTCTTTGTAAAATGGGGATAATGACACCAACCGACTTTCGTATCTGCTGGTGTGTCCAATTGTATACTCTGAATGACCCTTTTAATCAAATGAACTAAAATGCTTGATACAATTAAAAACTATTAAAATACATTACTGAACTGGAGTAAAAATAAGAAACCTCCAGGATTTAAGAAATCAAGGGAAGTAAGAACTGGGAGAAAGTTGACTTGCAAAGATAGTTCTTGGCTTAATGGTTTCTGTCTAACCTTGGAGGCCTTGAATATCTACTCTGATAAAGGCATGAGTGGATCAGTTAGGGACCACCAAAAAAAGAGAACTAGAGGGAATTGGTGGGATAAAGGAAAAGGATATTTATTTTAAGGAATAAAATCATTTGATAGAGCTGACAAGTCTGAAACTTGCAGGGTAGGTCATCAGGCTGGAAACTCAGGCAAGATTACTATGTTACAGTTTTATGGTAGAATTCTTTCTTCCCCAGGAAATCTCAGTTTTTGCCCTTGAGGCAGTGGAGTGATATGTTGAGGCTCACCCATATTATGGAGGGTAATCTTTCTTAAAATCAAGTGACTAGATGTTGACCACATGTACAGAGTATCTTTAGGAAAATTAATGCAATAAAAAACAAAGGTATAAGAGTAGGTCCAAGAATGCTTATAGTTAGTTCTTTGAAATGACTAATAAAATAGAACACCTAGTAAGATGAATAGAAAAAGGAAAAGTGATAAATATAACCATTAGGAATGTAAAGGAGATATTTCTAAGGTTCAACAAATATGAAAAGTGCGAGTAAATGTTAGAACAGCATTGTGTTAATAAAACAACAAAAAATAAAATGTTCAAGGAAATGTAAATATTCAAAACAGAATTAAGAAGTAATAGAAAATGTGAATATGGTCATATAATTATGAAGAATTCTAAAATTCCCCATGAAATAAAACATCAAGTCCAAGACAGTTTTATCTACAAGTTCTGCCTAATGTTTCAGAAATGGATTTTTCTAGATGTATAAAATCCTTACAGAGTATAAAAGCAAGATTTTCTTTTTCTCTTTTTAAACTATAAACTTAGGTTATCTTGACACTCAAAACCAATCTCTCCCAAGTATATAGATGCTAATTCCTAAATAAAATTATTAATAATCTAAATCAGGAATGCATAAAAACAATATGCAATAAATTGATTTTCACTCTGGAATGCAAAGTTGGTTCAAAATGAAAAACATATGTTAATTTTATTTACTCCATTAGTAAAGAAGTAAATTCATGGGCTATAATTTTGAACAACTATATAAGACCTCTGAACTTGATCAAAGAAGGAAATTGTTGAATGTAAGATTGATATGTATAAAAAATCTGGAGTGACCACTATGGTCAATATTATAGCATTAAATATATTCTTTTAAAATGATAAATGAGTCAGAGTTGTCATTATTATATATTCAGCGAGAACAATAGTACAAGAAAAAGAGATTAGAAGTATAAAGTTTGGAAAGGAATAAAGTAAACTAACACAAATTACCAAAAACATATCCTTACAGAAAAAAACTAAAAGAATTTTACAAAATTTTAGAATTTAGGAAAGATGTTAGATAGTTTGTTAAATCTAAAATTGGAGGCTTGCAAGTGGGCTCCAGGCAGCACCCTTACCCATTCTTGGTTCCAAAAGAAATGTGGGCTTTGTTGTTTGTTTGAAAGTGAGTCACAGTCACTTTCAATAAATACAGTGTGACTACTCTCAATTAAAAAAAAATTATAATTATTATAAAGCCAATGAAAAGATAAGCTGGAAACCTGGAGAAATATTTGCAATCATGAAACTTATAAAGTTTAGTTTCATGATTTATTGAGAATGCTATGATTCAATAAGAAAAAGATATTTAACCTTATGGAAAAAATCAATAAAATATACTTTTGTTTTCAGTACTGGTGGTTGAACCCAGGGCTTTGCACTTGCATGCTTTGCAAGTGCTGTACCACTGAGCTGCACCCCAACCTATTATTATTATTATTATTATTATTATTATTATTATTATTTAGTTTTTGAGACAGGGTCTAGCTAAATTACGTAGACTGTCTCTCGGTTTCGAACTTGCGATTCTCCTGCCTCTGCCTCCCGAGTTGCTGGGATGACAGGCGTGCACCACCTCACCCAGCTCCCAATAAAATATTTTAAATGGACCTTTTATGATAGAGAAAGCATCCAATATTCATATAAAAATGGTTAGACTCATTAATGATTGTGATGATAATTGAGCTAAATTTATAGTTTAAGAAGTCCAAAAAGAGCAGCAGGATAAGCCAAAAATTTAAGTTAAACCCAAAAAGTGATATCTTTACATTTTCACAAATTAGTATGAATTAATTAAGGTGTCTGATAATCACAAATGCTAGATATAGAGGAACAGGATCTCTTATGCACTACTAGGGGAGATGTAAATTGTAACAACCACTTTGAAAAGCAAACAGTACTGGCCACTTACTAAATTTGAAGATGAATGCGTATGTCAGAAGCTGGAGTTTCTGCTAATCCCAGAGAAGATCTTGCACATGTACAAAGAAATATGTGCAAAAAAATGCTCATGGTACCATTGTAAAACCTGAAAACAACTCAGATATCAATAACAATACAATAAGTAAATACACAGGATTGAAATTCTAAGTAGACTGCAATACAGCAATGAAAATTAATGAACAACAGTCTTCTGTTCCAACATTGATGAATCTCAAACACTAAATGTTGTGGGAAATAAGCATATCATAGAAGACAACATAAGGTATGAATTTGTTTATGTATATGTAAAAATGGAAACATTAAACCATTTAGGTATATGTACATATGTAGAAAAATTTCCACAGATGACTTTCACAAACTCCAAGTAAGGTGAACTTGGGAGTTGTAACTGGGAAGAGACACCTGGTGGACTGCTAAACTATGGGCAATTATCAATTTCTGTGGGTGGCTGCTGGATGTGTAGGTATGACTTTTATCACTATTTTTAGACCATAACTATACAATATATGCTCTTTCAATATATGAGATACTTAATAATTTAAAAACCCAATATATGGCTACATTTTCTCCATAAAGAAGGAATTAGAATGCAGGAAACAGAGCTTGCTCTATCTAATTAGACTGATTTGGGTTGGAACTGTGGCTCTAGATTTACCATTTTAATGATTCTCGTAAAGGAACTTAACCTATGACCGAGAATATAAATTTAATAAAAACCAATTGATGATGCCTTCTAGGTTGAAGTCAAGCCCAATTTAAAGCTAAAGAAATGATATCTTGACTTTTGTTCTCACGGAGAAGCATATTTGTGTGTAAGTGGTTTATTGAGAAATTGCTCCCAGGAGAAATTAGTATCAGAAAAAGAAGGAAGAGATCACATAATGTGATCTCAAAGTTCTCCATTCAACCCAATTCCACAAGGGACTCTAGAGTACACATTTCATCACAGAGTTTGTTATATCTTGAGGCAAATGAGCTGGGCTTTTGGCCTCCCATACCTTTCAGTCATTGGCTATGGACCATCCTGGAAGGCGGTACATAGAACTCCTAGGAACTTCTGGCTCTCCATGTGGGTGTGAAGGCTCCAGTATCAAGGACAATCTTCTGACTGTTTCCTGTACAAACTGTGTTCAGCAAAGGCTGCTGAAGCTGGCAGAGAGTCACACAGAAATTGTTAAAGTGATCCAAGGTGTCTTCGCAGTGTGCCAACAGGTCCATTACAAAGAATAGTAAACTACTTATATGTGGCTGATGTACAGAAAGCAGAAGTGTATTTACAAAACAGTTTTTGTTTTCTAGGTATGACCATGTGGGGAAGGGGAAAAGATAGCTTAAATTACTAAATGCCTCTGCAAAATTGGACAATAATTATGCTTTTAAAGAATTCTGTAAACATACTATAAAAATATAGCTATAGTTGGGCTGGGGTTTAGTTCAGTTCGTAGAGTGTTGCTCTGCACTCTCTGAGGCCCTGGGTTTTATCCTCAGCACCACAAAAATGGGGGAAGAACGTGACAATCCACTGCAGATACAAGCCTGAAACAATCAGACATTGAAAACCCTATGAATAGCAGAGAGGCACTGACAGTGCTGGGCATGGCACAGTGTAGGGGAATATTTGTCCTGTTGTATATAGGGTTGCTAGGAGTCAAACTCAACTCAACAGCACCTAACAACAGTAACATAGGTAGGTTCTGGTTCTGACAACGTCAAATTAGTTTTTTACCCTCTTCCTCCCCCTCCCCATTCCTCTCCTTCTCCTCTTCCTCCCCTTCCTTCTCCTCCTCTCCTTATGCTTCTAGAATTAACTATGTTACAATAGCAACTATAAATATTGGTAAAATATGAAAATTTGCTTTTGAATTTTTTTGAAAGCAGGCAGAAATTGAAACAGGTAAAACCCTATAAAAAGATATGTATGCACTAGGGCCTTGCTAGTGTCCACAGAAATCAGCTGAAAATGACCATTGGAAGGATGAGAGCTGAACAGAGATTTTACTATTTTCTGGTGCTGGAAAGACAGTTTGTAGTCTGAAGGCTGAAAAATTAGATGGTCTTGGTAAAAGCCTGTTTTTTTTTTATCTCATTGAACTCTCAGAGTACTTACATCTTAGGAGTTAGTACTACACTTAAGGACTAAGAGCTAAACCCTAGAAATAAGTGATAAGCAGAAGTAGACTGACTGTAACCAAGCCTAAAGATAAGCTCAACAGGACTAAGTTGCTCTGCTACTAATGTATGTGCCTACTAGATCTCAGAGTCGTCTAAAGGAAAAAAAAATAGAACCAGAAAACTCAACATTATTAGGTACAAAGGGAAAAAAAAGTAACTCTGATCTATAATCAAGAGAATAAATAGTTCATAGATGGAGATCAAAAGGTGACCAGATGGTGGAGTTAGCAGACTTAAACACAGTAACAGCATATAAAAGAAGTTGTAGAAAAATACTCAGAGTGAGTAATAAGATGGAGAATCTCAGTAGTGAAATGGATACCTTATAAAATAACTGAATGGATACTCCGGAAATAAAATGATAATATTTGAAAAATTCATTTTATCAGCTTCACAGAAGACTGAATTCAGCAGAAGAAAGAACCAATGAGCTTGAAGAAAGGTGTTGTGGTTTGCATGTGGTTTATGCCCTCTGAAACTCACGTGGAAATCTGATTGCCAATGTAATTGTATTGAAAGGGGATGGGACCTTTAACATGATTAGGTCATGGGGGCACTGCACTCATGAATGGATTCCTAATGATCTTAAGGGACTGGATTAATTCTTATAGGACTATAAAGTTACTATGGGAGTGCACTGATAAAAAGGGAGGTTGTTTCTTGTGTTGTGTCCCTTCACACAAACCTGCTTTACCTGCTTCCTTCCCACCATGTTACGATGCAGCACAAGGCTCTTTCCATATGTGGATATCCAATTTTGAACTTCTATTCCCAGCTATTTGACAGAAAATGGGCTAAGACAAAAGGTCAGTGGAAATTACCCAAACTGAAGTAGAGAGGGAGGGAGAATGAACAAAATAAACTGAGTGTGCAAGGTACATGCACAATATAAAATTATCTAATGAATTGTAGTTAGGGCCCCAGAAAGAAAGTAAAGTAAGGGGTGTGGAGGAAGGAATAGAATATTTCTTTGAGAAGATACATGTTCAAGAATTTAAAAAATTGAGCTGGGAGCAGTGGCATATGCCTGTAATCCCAGTGCCTTGAGAGGTGGAGACAGGAGGATCACAGGATAGAGGCTAGAGGGAGGCTGCACAACTTAGTAGGACCCTTCCTCAAAACGAAAAGTAAAAAAATGGGCTAGGGGTGCAGCCCACTGGTAGAGCGCTTGCAAAATATGCATGAGGCCCTGGGTTTAGGCCAAGTACTAAAGAAAAATTGATGAAACCTGTGAAACCACAGATAAAAGAAACTCAGAGAATGCCAACTAGGATAAATACAAAGGATATAAAACCTGTGTATTATGTTTTATTTTCAAGACATCTCTTTTTGAGACAGTTTCTTTCAATGTAGTCTAGGTGACCTCAACTTTCTATGTAATTCAGGCTAACCTCAAGCTTGCAATTCTCTTGCCTCTACCTCCCTGAGTGCTGGAATTACAGGTATGTGCCACCCAGCTGTATTTTAAAAACACTTTATTGAGGTCAAGTGTCCTATAAAAATGGTGCATATTTAATGTATGTGTCCTGATGAATTTGGAGATATGTATATACCTATGAAACCATCGCTATCACTGAGACCATAAGTTAATCCATTACCTCCTCAAATTTCCTTCTATTCTCTTTATTATTATTGTTTTTGTTTGCTTGTTTTTGTGGCAAGAACACTTAATATAAGATCTATTCTGTTTTAAAAAAAGAGCACTTTAAATAAAGAGCACTTTAAGTAAAGAGCACTGCTTTAAATAAAGTGGTAGCTATGGCACCATGCTGTGTAATAATAGGTCTCCAGAATTTATTTATCCTGCATAATTGAAACTTTCTGCCCTTTAAATCTCACCTTCTCATTTCCCCCTCTCCAATGTACCACCATACCCAGCCATGTGGAGGCATAATTCCTCAGTGTGGCAATGTTGGGAGGTGGGCCTCTTGGGAGGTGTTTGAGCCATGGGGCCAGAGACTTCATGAATTGATGAATACCATCTCACAGGAATAAATCACTTCTTGCTCTTGAGGGACTGGACTGGTTACCATGAGAGCAGGTCGTAGGTCAAGGCCACCCTGTGTTCTTGTGCTTTAGCATGTGCCCACTTGTCCTTCTGCTTTCTGCCTTGAGTGGAAACAGCCTGAGGCTCTCACCAGAAACTGAGCAGATGCCAGCACCAAACTTTTGGACTTCCCAACTTCCAGAATTATGAACCAAAAGAAATCTCTTTTCTTTATAAATTACCCTGTCTCAGGTATTCTATTACATAACAGAAAAGAGACTAAGATCTACCACCATGGAATTAAATTACAAATTAATAAGCATTAAGGTAGCTAGAAAATCCTCAAGTATTAAGAAACTAACTGACATACTTCTATTAACTCATAGGTTAAAGAAAACTTCACAAAATACATTAAAGTGCTTTGAAATGAGTGATAGTGGAAACAACATATCAGTGTTTGGTTTGTAGAAAGCTAAATAAAGATCAAGACAATAACAAAAACAGACATAATGAAGAGTTAGAAACAAATCACCACTGCTGGAAACTCTGATACACCACTTTGGAAAACTGAGGACATTGTTAAAACTTAACATGTACAAATCTTTTGATATCAAAAGCCTGGAAATAGCAACCTAAATGTCATATAACAACAATGAAATTATGATATATTAATATCCTGGTAAACTGCATCAGAATGAAAAATAAGATGCTACTGCTCAAAGAAAGCACATGAGTGAATTTTACAAATGTGGGATTTGGCTCAGTTGGTAGAGCGCTGCACTGCAGTCTCTGAGGTCCCGAGTTCAATTCCCAGCACTGCAAAAATGGGAGAAGGGCCTGGCAATCCACTCCCAAGGCAATCCTGAAACAGTCAGCCACTGAAAACCCTATGAGGGTTGCTATGAGTTGGATACTGACTCAATGGCACCTAACAACAACAAAAACAATACTGAGCAAATGGGAGAAGGACCTGACAGCCCACTCCTGAAACAATCCTGAAAATAATCAGTAATTGAAAACTCTATGAGTAGCAGAGAAGCACTGATGCAGCATCAGGCATGGCACAAGGTTGGGTAATATTTTGTCTGTTGTACATAGGGTGACTATGAGTTAGACCTGACTCAATGGTGCCTAACAACAATGACAATATAGAGAAAAGGAGCCAGACACGAAAAACACATATAAGATAGTCAAATATGGACTTTAGTAAGATGGAGAAATAGGACTTTTTAGTGCTCAATCCTACTACAGAAATATCAATTTGAACAACTATCCATACATATAAATACCTTCATATGAGCTAAAGAAACTGGATGAGCAGTTATAGCACCTGAGTGTAGCATATAAATAAGGAAATATGTATTGAAGAGGGTAGAAAGGGCAGATATATGTTACTCCTGCCATCTTTCCCCCAACCCCAGGCAGCACTGTGTGGACAGTGTCCTCTCCACTTAGGCAAGGAGATAGAAGCAAGCCCAGACTTTGGCTCAGACTGAAAAACTTGGGTTTCCCTGGTAATACACAGCCCTAGGCAGGCCCTCCAGTCCCAGACTATAACCTGTTACCTTCAGAGGGAACCTCTAAGCCTGTCCTGTTTCTAGGCCAACTCTCGTGGCAGCAGGCTCCAGACTAGTCCCTGCCGATACAGGATTCACAGCCACACAATGCCAAATAAATCCCGGCAACCCCAGGTTTCAGGTTATCCCACCACTAGGTTAGCATTCTTGACCTCAAACTCCTGAAGATAGAGGATCTAGATCTGCCTTCACATTACAGGTTTTCTCCTATGACTCCATCCTTTAGCAGACCTAGGGTCCAGGCCTACTCCACTTGAATCATGGTCCAGGCCTGTCAAAGTAGATCTTGGGGATGGACTCACCGCTATGCACCCAGACTCCAGGCTGGTACCAGCAGATACAAAGTCCAGGCAAAGCCTTATGGCTCCATTCTCCATGCCTCCCTAGTGGCTATAGGAACCAGCACAGCATGCATGATCTCAGACATCAGATTAATCCCTGTAGACCCAGGAAGCTCCTGGCTCCAGTACCAGGAATGTCCCTTGACCTATGCAAATTTATGTGGCTCCAGGCTGCAGGCCAGCTCCAGCAGATCAGGTTTCAGACCCTTAGTAGATCCTGATGTCAGCCTGATTCTGTGGAGTGAGGATCCAAGGCCATCACTGTAGACCCAGGTTCTACATCAGCCCCATGGACTTAGAAGCAAGGCTCACACCCGTAGACTCAGGCTCCAGGCACATCCTAGTGGGTCCAATTGCTACACCTACTCTAGATCATGGCCAGTCCCTGAAGACCCATAGAGTCAGGTTGATCCCTATGGAATTAGGATTTATGCCAACACCTACAGATACAGGATCCAGGCCCACCCCAGCTGACCTAATGAACAGTTCTGCCCCAGTGGACCCATGTTTCAAGTTCAACCCCACAGAGCCAAGCACCAGCCTAGCCTAGCCTTCCTAAGGATGCCAATAGCAATCTCACCTTTGGACCATTACAGACAACTGGTCCAAGGATCTGTGGATGGGCTAAGTGGTAAAGGGCTTTCTTAGACAAAATCAGTCAGCAAAGATTGCAATAAGTCCCTATGTTTTCAAATGTGCAGACATCAATGTAAGGTACCCCAAGCATGAAAAATTAAGGAGACAGCACTACCAAAAGAGCAAAATAATATCCCAGAAATTGACCCCAAAGAAATGAAGATATATGAATTGACAAAAATTTAAAAATAATTATTTAAAATAAGCTCAGCAAATTAAAAAAAATACAGAGAAACAATTTACCAAAATCAGGAAAACAAACAAACAAAAATGAACAGAATGAAATTAAACAGAGAATGAAATTATACAAAAATATCAAACAGATATTTGAGAACTGAAAAATACAATGAAAGAGATGAAAAATACAAAAGAGAGCAACAATAGAATTGATTAATCAGAAGAAAGAATCTTTGAATTTGAAGACAGGTTATTTAAAAATATATAGTAAGAGGAGGAAAAAGAAAAAAAAAAGAAATATTGGAAAGGAATGAAGAAAGTTTATGGGATTTTATGGAACAATATGGGAAGACCAAATATTTGATTTACATGCATTTGTATAGCTATTTTATATTAGATAAAACAAACATGAAGCTGTAAAACAAGCTGTAAACATGAAGCTGTAAAATAAGACAAAGAAACTCACAATGATAAGGAAGTCAATTTTTAAGAGGATATAACAAGAGGATATAAAAAATATGAAGCCCACATTGGAGCACCTACGTATATATGGCAAATATGCAAATATTAGTAGATCTGAAGAAAGAAAGATTATAATATAATAGTAGGTGACTTTAATACTTCATTTTTAGCAATGGATAGATATAGACAGAAAATCAATAAAGAAATATTGTACTTAAACTAGACTTTAGGTCAACCATGGGTATCTAAAAGCCATGTAGAAAACAATCCAACAGCAACTGAGTACACATTCTTCTCACATGCGCATGGCACATCCTTCCAGAATAGGTCAAATATGCAGCAACAGACCAGGTCTTAACATATTTGAGAAGACCGAAATCATATCAAGTATTTTTTTCTGCCCATAGTGGTATAAAACCAGGAATTAATAAAACAAAATTTTAGAGAATTTGTAAATACATGGAAATAAAACTGTGCTCCTGAATAACCAATGAGTCAGTGAAAAAATTAAAAAGGAAATTGAAAAAATATCTTGAGAGGAGCAAAAATGGAAGCACAATATACCAAATTTATGGGATGTAGCTAATCAGGTTTTAAGAGGGAATTTTGTAGTAATAAATATCTACATCTGAAAGAAGAAAGATCCCAAATAAAAAACCTGATGTTACACCTCAAGGAACTGAAAAACAAGAACAAACAAAATCTACTAACCAGGTCTGACCCTGCTTAGCTTCCGAGATCTGATGGGATCAGACGCCACAGGGCTTTGGCTGCACACACACACACACACACACACACATATACAGACACACACACACACAGACACAATGGAATATGATTCAATATTAAAAGAGAAGAAAATCTTGCCACTTGCATTAACATGGATGAGATTAAAAGACATGTTAAGTAAAATAATCCAAGCACAGTAAGACAAGTTCTTCATGATCTCACTTGTGTTGTGTGGTATCTAAAAAAACAAAACAAAACAAAACAAAAGAACTCAGAGAGCAGAATGGTGGTTTCCAGGGGCTGGAGTCAGGGCACTGGGGGGATGTTGGTCAAATGATATAAAATTTCAGTTAGGTAGGAGGAGCAAGTTCAAGAGATCTATAGTACAATGTGGTGATTATAGTTAAAAATATATTTCTGAAAATTACTGAAATAGTAGATTTTAAGTATTTTTACCACAAGAGGTATGTGAGATAATACGTTTTAGTTAGCTTGATTCAACCATTCCACAGAAAATGCATATTTCAAAATAATGTGTTATACCTGATGAATATATACAATTATAGTAACATAATCTTCAAAGATTATAGTTATATAACCTTCAAAAATAAACACAATTAGTGATTCTCTGTCTCCCTCTCTTTTTTTTTTTTTTTTTGTGGTACTGGGAGTTGAACCCAGGGCCTCGCCCCTGCATGGTTTTCAAGTGCTGGACCACTGAACTGCGCCCACAGCCCTTTTTTTTTTCTTTTACTTTTTTGAGACAGGGTCTCGCTAAGTTACGCAGACTGCCTCTGGTCTCGAACTTGTGATCCTCCTGCCTCTGCCTCCCAAGCTGCTGGGATTACAGATGTGTGCCACCGCGCCCAGCCATTAGTGATTGTCTTTCAAGAAGCCTGCATCCAGCTCTTAAGTGAGTACTATTGTCTTAAGCATCTCTCTCTCTCTCTCTTTCTCTCAATGCCCATGCTTACAACTATAGTAAAATCTTTTTCTTAATAAACTCCAGCTTTGCTTCAAGAAGAATAAGCACAATTAATCTAATGTTATCTTCAAGGGAGCTAATGACTAGGAGGGGGATAAGCAAGGCTTCTGAGGTTAATTGTTGGGATGAATTTACTTGGTAACAATTAATTGAGCTCTCACTTATAATTTGTGCCCTTATATGTTTGCTACACTACAGCAAAAATTTAATCTCATTTTAAATAATTTCATTTTGATTTATTTATAGTGTTTTCAGTGGACTTTTGCACATATACATATTTTTAGTGGTTGTTGTAGGTATTGTACTATATATACCTAAATTACTATAGTTTACTGATATGAACAGTTTATCATTTTTGAGTTAAAAGCAGACCTTACCTCCACATAAATCTCTTTACTTATCCACTTATAATATGATTGTCTTAAATACTTCCTTCATATACATTGAGAATTATAGCAATGTTACGGCTTCAATTATCAAGTGTAATTTACAAACAGAAGGGAAATGATATTCTCTTGTATTTACCCATAATTTTATATCTTACATCCTTCTTTCTTTATTCTTGATATTCTAAACTGACTTCTTCTATCATTTCTTTTTCTTTCTTTTTCTTTCTTTCTTTCTTTTTTTTTTTTTTTTTTTGCATTACTGAGAAGTTGAACCCAGGGTCTCATGCATGCTAATCAAGTGCTCTACCATGAGCCTTTGAGCTGCATCTTTAGTTCCTTTTTTAGTTTTTATTTTGAGACAGGACCTTTCTTACTTGCACAGGCTGCCTCTGATCTTGAACTTGTGATCCTTCTGCCTATGCCTCCCAAATCCCTGGGATTGTAGACATGCTTCACAGCATTTGGTTATCATTTCCTTTTTATTTGGAGAACTTACAGTAGCCATTCTTTTAGGGTGAATCTGCTGGCAATGAATTTTCTTAGTTTTCTTTGATATGGACTGTCTTTATTTTACTTTTATTCCTGAAGGACATTTTCACTAGACACAGAATTCTGAGTTGATAGTTTTCTTTTAGTACTTGAAAAATGTGGTATGATTTCTTAATGAGCTTTGTAGTTTCTGACAAGAAAGCTGCTGTCATTCAAATCATAGTTCCCTTATATGTGATATGTCATTTTTCTCTACTCACTTTCAAGAATTTTTCTTTGTTTTTAGCTTTCAGAAGTTTAATTGTGATATTTTTTTAGGTAGATTTCTTTGGGCTTATTCTGTTTGAGGTTCGCATATCTTCTTGAACCTGAAGGTTTATTGCTGCCACCAAATTTGGGTAATTTTAAGCCATTATTTGATTTAATATTTTAGTTCCACACGGTTTCTCCTCTCCTTTTCAGACTCTAAAAATACAAATGCTAGCTCTTTTGTTATTTCATGGGTTCTTGAGAGTCTGTTCTGTTTATTGTAGTCTATTTTTTTTCTGTTTTTGAGATTGGATAATTACTACTGATCTATTTTTGAGTTCTTTGATTCTTCCCTCTGTCTTGCCCATTCGACTATGAAGGGTATCTGGTGAGTTTTAAATTTTATAGTTCTAAAATTCAGTTGCACAATAGGTATGTTGTTGTTGTTGTTAGGTGCCATCGAGTCGGTATCCGACTCACAGCGACCCTTATAGGTTTTCAATGGCAGACTGTTTTGGGATTGCCTTGGAAGTGGATTGCCAGGTCCTTCTCCCATTTTTGCAGTGCTGGGAATTGAACTCGGGACCTCAGAGACTGCAGCGCAGCGCTCTACCAACTGAGCTAAATCACACACACACACACACACACACACACACACACACACACATTTGTTGTTGTTATTGTTGTTCATTTGTTTTGAGTGATTTCATAGATTCTTATTGAAGCACTTTTATAGTGGCTTCTTTAAAATCGGGAGAGATAATCCCAAAATTGATACCATTTCAATGTTCACATATATAAATTGGGTGTTTTCTCATTCATGTTGAGATTTTCCTAGTTCTTTGTATGATGAGCAATTTCATTTTGTACACTGAACATTTTGGGCATTATAAGACTTGTTGTTGTTAGGTGTAGAGTTGGTATCTGACTCATAGAAACTCTCATAGGGTTTTCAATGCTGACTGTTTTGGGATTGCCTTGGGAGTGGATTGCCAGGTCCTTCTCCCATTTTTGTGGTGCTGGGAATTCAACTTGGGACCTCAGGGACTGCAGCTCAGCGCTGTACCAACTGAGATAAATCCCAGCCTATTATAAGACTATCATATTTAAATACTTTATCATTGCAGACCTCTGCTAATACTTTACCAGATTATGTGCACAATCCCCTTACCACTGGGTAAATTCATGTGGACTCCTTCCACGGCGGAAGTCCAGGATTCCTATTCATTTATCCCCATAGTGTTGGTTGAAGTAGAGTGATTATTTCCAAAGAGTCTTCTGTCCTGCTAGGCCACATCTTTCCTGGTCCTTTGGATAAATAAATATTTTTTGAGGGGCGATTTTTTTTTTGCCTACACCTCTCAGTATTTCTTGTTAGTAGATGTTCAGGTGCCCAATCTGGGATATCTAGCAGGCAAAAAGGGCTGGGGCTTAGCTCAGTTGGTAGAGGCCTGCTCTGTACTCTCTGAGGACCTGGGTTCAATCTCTAGCACTGCAAAAATGGTAGAAGGATGTAGCAGTCCACTTCTGAAAACAATCCTGAAACAATCAGCCATTGAAAACCCTATGAAGATCACTATTAGTTTGACCCAATTTAACAGCACCTAACAACAAGAACAATAGCAGGCAAAAACAAAACCCAGAGAACTTACTTCTATGCCAATACTTGAGTTCTGGGGATTTTAGCTATTCTGCCTTCTTTTCTCTTCCTTTCAAAATCTTCTTAGGTTTGTTTTGTATATTATTAACCAGAGATTTATGTATTATTTTTCAGAGATTTCAGTTCTACTTAACAGGAGCAATAGGAAGAAATGCATCTACTCTTGCCCAGAACTGGAAATCTTTCATTTGTTAAAAATGATGCAGTGGTTAATAAATAATGCAGTGGTTGGACTATTATGTTGTTAAGACTACTACTTATTTTGATGTCTATGGTTACTCATGTAAAATCATGAAAGCGGTGTTGATTCTAAATGGAAGAACTGGAGAAAGTGAATATGTCTTTTCGTTTCTAGCATTTGCTAGGTAGGAAAGATATATTAGCTTTTAATGTAGCAAGAGTTTTGTTTGGAGTAAATCAATAATTTAGTATTTACCTGAAGCTGGTAGAATCAGAATATAAAATAGGACCTGGTCAGGTTGATGGTCTACATCTCAGTTCAAGGCTATGTAGTTCACATATCCTTTGGAGCAAATGTAGCTTCTTCTGTGCTTACTGGAAAATTTCCTGTGTGTTCTCTGGTACTGATATTCAATATCTCATATATTTATGATGCATCTTCTTAAGGTGGATGAAACTCCCTTAAGATGCCAGGAAATAGCTCCCCAACATCCTTCTGTTCCTACAGGGGCCTAGTAGAGTGCCTTACACACTTGTAGAGGCTCATGAATATCTGGTATGATATTCTATTACCAGAATCAGAAGTTCAGGTTGTTCTCTGATTGAGTACCAATATTCAGGAGAGCAGCATTGGCAGGAATGGATTGGGTTTATTCAAGAGCTGGCAATCTTGAGAAGACAGAGTTTTTTTTCCCACCTCAAAACTCTACCCTGGGGATGGGGTGGCTCAGAAGTACAAAGGGCTTTTATGAAGAGGCAAAAGGAGGCACAGAGTACAAGAAGTCTACCTGGGTAAGTCTTCTTATCCAGAAATGTGTCTTCTCTGGCCAGAACATTTCCATGGACTATCTATGTCCTGCAGCTAGTTAACTAAAACTAGGGAAAGCCTTCTCCTTAGCAAAAAGGATTAGGGAGGGGTGGAAGGGCAAAAGGGTGTGGGGTGGGTGGGGAAAAGGATAGTTTCAAAGGAACCTGTTACATCTCTTTCTTCTATGTCTGGGTAGCACAAGCTAGTGTTCTAAGGAGCAGTCACTCTGCCTTCAGTTCTTGCAGAGTAAGATCTGGACTCTAAGAGCATCTTTCCAAAGCAACCTGCTTTAAAAAGACTTCTGAGCTCAAGAGGAGATGACTAGTGATTACTCAACCCCCTGGGGGCTGTTTTTGTTTGTTAGTTGCATGGAGTCCCTTGGACTCATTGTGACCTTATGTACAACAGAAGGAAACACTCCTTCACACAGTGTCACTCTTGGCACAATGTCAGCGCATCTGTGCTATTCATAGGGTTTTCAAGGGCTGATTGTTTGGGGATTGTTTCAGGAGTTGGGTTGCCAGGTCCTTCTGTTTTTGCAGTACCGGGGAACGAACCCAGGGCCTTAGAGAGCTCAAAGAAGCACTCTAGCAAATGAGCTAAACCCTAGCCCTATGGCTGTTTAGTGAAGTCTTTTCCCAGGATCTTTGTGTTGGGGGGGGCATTTCATAATTTTAAGCCATAAACCAGACTATTCACATCTTTGGTCTTTGCTAGACAGACGTTCCTCTCCCGCCAACTGACTTCCATCTATCCATTCAGTCCTTCTCCCATAGAATATTGGTTAAATGAATGTAAGTGTGGATGAATGAATGGATGGAAGAAAGCTTGAAAAGAACAGAATGGAGTGGATGAATTTGCAAGGTACAAAGATTGCTGCAGACCCCAACATTCTCATGAATTGCAAGTTTATTGACTGAGGAGGCAATGGAGTTGGGAGGTAGTCTTACAGAAACCAAGTAGGAAAAACTGCAGAATAAGACGCAGTCCAAAAACTCAATGGCTTCTTCTAGCTGGGTAAGAGGTGAAGGATTTGGAACTTTTGGGCAATCTCATGAAAATGCTAAGCCCATCGGCGACCACGGAGAACACCTCCGACTCCCTCGTCTCCGCGGCGTCCGGGAGGCCTTACTTGCATGGCCAGGTAGGCGCCTGCTTCTGCTGGGTCTGGTGGCAGATCGGGACGCCCTTGCCACCCCCAGAGCCGCCCCCAGAGGAGCCTCCGCCACAGCCGGAGCCGCCACCGCCTCCGGAGGAGCCACCTCCGCAGCCGCCGCCACCGCCACCGCCGCCGGAGTGGCAACAACCGCCGCCCCCGGAGGAGCCGCCGCCGCCCCCGCCGCTGGAGAAGCAGCCGCCGCCGCCCCCGGAGGAGCCTCCTCCGTGGCTCTGCTGTGGGCCGCACGGGATCTGGATGGATTGCTGCGAGGAGTAGAAGCCGGAGCCTCCGCCGCAGCCTCCGCCGCCGCCCCC
>VMDO01022247.1:0-33803 GCA_007922755.1 Pedetes capensis
CTTCCCTCTTTCTATTCTCCTTCTCTTTTCGTATGCTATATATGCGTCCTTGTATTAAACCAGATATAGTAAGCTAATATTTCCATAACTTGTAGTTTCATGTCAGAAAACATCAGAGATGTACTTTCTTGTACTTCTGCTTCAAAAGATTTTTGTTAGTGTTTCCTGTATAATAAAAAGATAGTTATAGTAAACACTTGGGTCACAAGTATTCTGTTTAAAACATATTAAGTGGAAAATATATTTATCAAAATATATTTATCAATCATAAGAAAACAAATAATTCAATAGAAGTCAAAAAATCAAGACCATGAATAGTATAATCCTTTTGATTTATTCCTTTACAATGTCACTTTAGAATTTGTACTTAACTTTACAGTTATTTTAACTTTAAAATAAACCATATTTAGAACAAAAATGTATATGTATTTCACAGGCAATTCATATGTACTAAGAATGTTCCAACAAACTTTCATTGATTCTTTATTTGACACCTTTTATTTCTATTGGCAACAATCACCATCCAGGTCCTTTGATAACTTCCCTGCCAAAGAATACCATAATTTACAATTCACATTTTATTGAAATATATAAATATATAATTGAAATATAAATATTTTGATTTAACTTTTTCAAATTAAAGTCAACCTCTTAAAGCTGTCATTTTAAATCTTTCTCAAACATACACACTCAAATTTCAAAAATGTTCTCATGAAATACATTTTCTGAAACAACATTCATTAATATTCTAACTTTTGGTAAAGAATAACATTGAATGATAAGAAAAAAAAGTCCTTTCAAATCTTATTTCACAATCCCCTCCACATGGTTTATGCATAAAGGATATCAACATACTATTTAAAAATACCTTTTAGCCAAGTTCAGTAAGATAATCTTTTATTCCCATGATGAGGGAGGCTGAGGAAGGAGGATTGTGAGTTCAAGGACAGAGGCAGCCTATGCCACTTAGCGAAATCCTGTCCCCCAAATAAAAAATAAGTAAAGAGACTGGGAGTGCAGCTTAGTGATCGAGTGCCCTGGGGTCAATCCTCAAGTACCACCAAAAAAATAAAAATAAAAAAAATACTGTCTTTCCCTACAATATTTTTTCCTTTAGTCATTTACCATGGCATCAACAAAATTTACTTTATTGTTTGTTAATTTGAATATGTTTTTATATTGAGATCCTAATGTACTTTAAAAAGTGAAAAAAGAAAGCAGTGCATTGTATAATGGCCAGGATAAGTTAAAAAATAAATAAGGAAATAATTAACAAAACGATTACAAATTTTAGTTTTAATAATTTTCTAATATTTTTGTTCTGTAGCAAGAGTGATTTTCCAAATATGCCAGAAATACTACACTCTACACTTTTGTCTGGAGGCAAAAGTTTGGATTTGGTGACATTTTGAAATCCAGGACATTATGAGACTCACTTATTTTATGGATATTAGCAGAGTTATTTCTTAGTTTAAATTTTTCCTAGCTCTTTGATAAAACGTTTCCATGTTCAGAATAAAGTAAAGCTTCTTTAGAAATACCTCAAGAACATTCTAAAAGAAATAACATTTAAGAAATGCAACTAGCCTAAACAACTATTTTAAAATAGCAAGAATTTTTTAAAAAATACAAATCTCAGCAGGCATGCTGCACATGTATAATGCCAGGGACTGAGGAGGCAGAAGCAGGGACTGAGAGTTTGTGAGTACTAGCAGTCTGTGTAACTTCATAAGACCCTGAAACAGAATAAAAAATAAAAAATAAAATGTAGGCTGGGCATGCAGCCCAGTGGTAGAGCACTTGCAATGTATGTATGTGCAAGGCCCTAGTTTCAACCCCCAAGTACTGTAAATTAATTAATTAGTTAAATAATTAAGAATAAAAAATAAGAATCTCAGATTTAAATCTCAAGTTCATCAAGAATCTAAAAATATTTGCCTTTGGAAACATTAATAGGTACATGCTAAAATTTTTTTATTAGAAACTTCAGATAACAAAGTGTCTCAGAAACACTATACCTCCATAATGAGTTAGAATAGGCATTTATTTAAATTTTCTGTGGTTATAAATATACCTCTTGTTGTTAGGTGCATTCAAGTTGGCCTGACTCATAGCAACCCTATGTACAACAGAACAAAACATTCTATAATACCGTGCCATACTTGCCACTATTTTCAGTGCTTCTCTACCATTCATAGGGTTTTTAATGGCTGATTGTTTATTGGGAGTGGACTGACATATCCTTCTCCCAAGCCTATGGCACTTGGTATTCCCAGGCAGTATCCTATCTGAGTATTAAACAGGCCATACACTGCTGAGCTTCTGAGAACTGACATGACTGAACACCAGGGATTATGTCTATAGAAAAAAAAAAAAAAAAGCAAATTAACAATTATTACAAATTCAGTACTAAAAAAGTGTAAGCCAAAAAATATCAAAGAGATTATGCATTACTATGAATTGTTAGAATATTTAGTTCCATTTCAAACAATTACTCAAAGTAATTGGTAATGTAGAAACCAACATTTGAATCAATGTAAAACATGCATCCGTATGGGACAAGGTAGATAGGTGTAGCCTCTGAAATATCCTGCTGAGATCAACCTTCATTAAGGGATCTGCTGTCTCAAGTCCTGAAAACACTATCAGTCTGTTCAGAGAATGTCTCAGAGGTAACAGCTGCCTTATACAAGACATATTCTTTCCTAGGGCAGCTCTTCAATGTCAGGTTTTAAGAGCTTTATCATCTCAGGCAAATGAAAACAGCTATGGAAGTTCATTCTTGCTTCAGAGACCCTCATGTAGCTGGCTAGTTTTATTTTGGGTCTTTAATCCTACTCAATTCTGCTTCCTTCCCCATTCCTTTGCAAGATTTGATTTCAGAGAAACACTAATAAACATCGTGTATGCTAAATTCCACCTTAGAATTTGTGTTCCAGTAAATGCAAGCTGACAAGGAGTGGTCTGGGAAAGGAAGCACTCAGAAGGGTTGAAGTTGGCTTTCCTGGATGATGTAAATCCTATCATTAGTGATAGGTAGAACAGAAAAAATTCCTGAACTAAATGGGAGACCAATTATTAAATATTTGTAGAGCTAGGATGGTATCTTAAAGAAAGGAATGAATTACCTGTTACAATATATGAGGTATTTGAGAAACACAGGACAAATAGTAATAATAAGGACAAAGGAACTAGATAGCTACTCTTACACTCACTAAAATCACTTAGCACTCTGGAGAAACAACAAGAGGTTGAGGAAAATTAATCACAGTTAGAAGCAAGGATGAAAGTCGGAGGCCTCCTTAAAAGCACAAAGTTCTGCAAAACAGGAGGCTAGGCTTAGCAATAGAGTAAAACTCCAAGTGAGAGCAAACTCCTAAACAGTACAGGATTTCTAAACTGGAAGACATGGCCTAAAACATTCGTATTAAGGGCTAGCACTTCCTTTTGGCTTGAAAATCATTTAGAAGTTCCTCATTGCAAATAGCCAGTGCCTTTCTCAGAATCTGTTTCAACTCTTCTAATGTTTGCTAGACCTCTACATAGGGCTAGCTCATCACAAAACTTAGCCAAGGGTACACTGGACCTACTAAAAGAGGAAAGGGACCACGATGTGAAGGAACTATATGACCTAGCCCAAAATATTGAAAATGGCTGAGATGGGCAGTCTAGGATTGATTTCTAAAAATTTTTGATTAAGAGAAGGAAATCACAAGAAAATTACAGGAAAGATCATTTACTCAGGAAAACTTTATCTAGATATAAGATATGATACTCTGGCAAGAACTCCAGAAGATGATATAAACTTGTTGCTAAGATATCCCCTAGTGGGAAGAATGATGGCTCATGCTAAATTGAAATGCAAAAATTGTCATACAGCAAGAGGAAGAAGGTACTGAAAGGAACAGAGAAATGGGAAGCCCAGAGTGGATACCCCATAGGGCTAGAAACTCACCGTAGTCATGTTCCACGGATGGATGTGGAGGACAGGACATGGATCAAAGCTGTACAGATTGCACCAGTGCATTCCACCAGAACCGCACACTGTGAAGCTTGGTGTCAGCTCTTGTTTGCACACAGGAAAGGATGGGAGGAAAGGTAATGGTTACAGAACTTGTCTTACTGACAGCAGTGCAGAGGATGATAGGCCAAGAAACAATAAGATCAAGTGGCAGAACTTAGAAATTAAGTTAATATAATTATCCAAACAGGATCAGAGCAATGGTCAGAGGGCCACCTTAATACAGTGTTAGGGAAATGGTAACTGAAAACATTCAAGTGTCTTAAATTTAATGATTATTTCAATGAGTCTGATCACAGCACTTGCTTTCTGGCATATGATATTGACATAAGAGTATTTGAAATGTTCTTTAATCCATATTTGCATAATTAATTTATGGGAAGAGAAAAACAAATAAAATGTCTTAATTATGCTTAGGAGCAGAATATCACAAGCCCTGACAAAACACAATCAAAAATTGTGGCTCACTATAATTTCCTAAGGTTGCTTGTTACACGTCACCATATACTTGGTGGTTTAAAATGAAATATTTTTCTGCCACAGTTGTGGAGGTCAGAAGTCCACAATCAAGGTGTCGTACTCTCTATAGAAGCCCCAGGGAAGAATTCTTTGCTTTTCCAGTTTTCTTGTTAGATAGCTATGTCTCTCCAAACTCTCCTTCAATCTTGACATCGTGTTCTCCTCTCTGTGTGTCTGCCTGATCTCCTATCATTTTCTCTCTTTTAGAAGAATACATATGATTAACGAGCTCAGTGGCATACCCCCATAATCCCAGTAACTCTGGAGATGGAGGCAGGAGGATCAAAATTTTGAGAACATAGGCAGCTTGAGTAATGTAGAGAAACACTATCACAAAATAAAAAAAAAATTTTTTTTTTTAATGGGCTGGCGGTGCAACTCAGTGGTAGAACGCTTGGAAAGCTGTGTATGACATCCTGAGCTCTGAACTCAACCACCTGTATCCCTCCACAGTAAAAAAGAACATATACGATTGCACTCAGACCCACATGCAGGAAGAAACAACTACTTTGCTAAAGACTGTCATCTCAATCACATGTTTTGTTTTATGAGGCTGTATTCACTCTTTTTCCAAATGAAGTCATATTCACTGTTTTGTGATATAAGGTAATATTCAAAGGTTTCCAGGGTTAGGAAATTAATATATTTTTGGAGACACTTTTCTGCTGAACACAACTTAAAAATGATGGCTTGATGGTGAAAAAATTAGAAGAAATTTTGCATTCTAGTTTATTAATCCTTCATTATGTTTTGTTTAAAGCTGCTAAATTAAGAAAGCCTGCAGCCGTAGCCCTATGGCATCCGATCCCGTCAGATCTCGGAAGCTAAGCAGGGTCGGGCCTGGTTAGTACTTGGATGGGAGACTGCCAGGAAACACCAGATACTGTAGGCTTGGGAGAAGGACCTGGCAACTCCCTCCCAAAAATCAATCTGCCATTGAAAACCCTATGAACAGCAGAGAAGCACTGACAATAGTGTTTCACCTGTTGTACACAGGATTGCTATGAGTCGGATACCGACACAACGGCACCTAACAACAACAACAACAACAACAAATTAAGAAAAAAAAGTTACTTATATTAGATTTAATGTCATAAACTCAGCAATGAAATAGCTTCATGGTGAGCGGCTTAATGGTGAGTAGGTTGGACTAAGTTAAAAGACTAAATTCCTGGTATTTTATAAAGAAAGGTCTGTATATTAGATTATATACCTAGATGCAAAATTAATGCTCATATCTACATTTATAATTTAAGTATAAAATATCTAAAAATAAAAACCATATAAAGTCACTTCAAGAGATGTGGTTACAAGAAGAGTGGAGGAGGGAGTGGGTGGAAAAAGAAAATTTACTTAGTGTTTTATGCCCTTTATATTAACGCAACAACAACGTATTGTTAACATTTTAGAAAATATGATTAATACATATACTTGTATAATAATAACATTTACATTATTGTTCAATATTTTAATAATCAAAAACAATAAAAGAAACAGGTAACCTTTTTATTTTTCCAATACCATAGTTCATTTAGCCATTATATTCTTCTCTCTATTCATGAATTTAAATGCACAAAACTATGTTTCACATGAAGAAGAAAAAAAAAAACTTACCCAGAAGCCATTTTTGTCCCAGGAAAACTAAATATGAAAGCAATGAAAAGTATACTCACTAGATCATCTTTCTGATGACTGAGTTCCTTTACCTTCAATTAGAATTCAGATCCCATTGGAGGTCTAATGTTTTTAGCTGTTAGATGAATGTGGACTTCAACATAAAAATCTAACAGAATTGATCTACTCCATAACACTTATTCTTATACTGTGTGTCAGCAATCATTTTGTCTGATAAATTATACATGACTATTATGTAATCAGTGGCTAGCATTCTCAGCTCTGAAATATTAGGAACAATGACATTGTTTTCACATTCATTACTAAAAAAATACACTTGGAATCTTTGCCACTCTAAAATTTATTATACAAGTGGAAATAAATCACCACCTTATTTGTTTTCATAAGTTAATATTTTAATGTTTCATTTCCGTTGCTGGGATTTGAGGCCATAGTTAGAGATCACAGAAACTTTGAGAAATAGAACATCTAGTCATGTTTATTGGTTTATACAATTACTATGACAGAAGTTGATCAACACCTTAATTAAACTTGAGCTTGAAGATTATTGCTTCTTTATTTTAGTTAGCTCCTGCTTACATGATTTATCTCATAGCCAAAATGCTAAGCCTTATTTGATTCAACCTATAAAAACCTGTAAGATACTGCAAATGTCTAGCATTGCAAATCATTTTAATGGAATGAATGCCTGTGGATTATGTTATTCAGTTCTTTGGTGAGAAAAAAAACAAAAGTAAGTTGCTTAGCAAAAGTGTCCATGCAGCAGTGTGTTTGTGTGTACCTGTGGGTTGGTGGGTGAGTACAGTATTTTGAAGGGATAAACACATGATAAAGAGAAACTGTCACTAGGAGAACATTCAGAGAATTTTACTAGAATCAGATCAGATGGGATTCCATAAAATGCTGACCAACAACAAAAATTCTCTTAGAAGTGACATTCACATTGGGAAACTTTAAAATTTTATAGCTGCAAAGTCTTTAAAGACAAAGTGCCACTTTCATTATTTTGCTCAGAGAAAAGTTGAATAAGAGGAAAGTATAGACTACAGTTCTAAAATAAAAAAAATATATTTTATATGTTAGTATCTAACAAAAAATGTTTTCTTGATAACAATAGGACTGACAGCCTTCTCATTTCTTTAATTGCTAGTATGCTATACTCTCTTGCAGGCAATTAAAGGTTTAGTATCCATGGAAAATTGTACATAACAATTACATTTAGTGCTTATACAAAAATACACTCCTTGGCTCTGACCTGTGTGATTAAGATTTAGTAGATAGGTAATTGGACTTGATAATCTACAATTAGTTTTCACTGAAGTTCTAAAATATATAAGATGTTAAGTCTATAGGGATAGCAGGTTTGTGAGAAAATGTGATTTAGTCTTGGAAATATTAATTAGTGATATGAAAATAGATGAGAAATTTGGAGAAGCAATTGATATAGAAATGTATTTTGGGCACTAACACACATTGGATTTGTAATGACTGCACAAACTCTAAGGAATGAGTGACTAAAAGTGGTTCTGTGACAGCAAGAAGAGAAAAGTTGGAATTTTGAAAGATTTTTGCATTTAGAAGATAAGCAAAGAAAAATCAGCCAATAATCAGTGACAACATATATAGTTAAGAAAATATATAAAATAGCAGAAGCCATGAAACTGTTCAGTATGAGGCTGGGCAGCATAAACAATGTAGTGAAGACCATGGATATTGCAGACCAAAAAAATGCTACTAGATTCATCAATATGAGTAACATGGATTTCTCTTTGAAAAGATATTCAATGAAATGAAAGACACGAAAATCTAGTTTCAAGCCATTTGGAAGGGTCCTGTTGAAGAAAAACACATGTAGACAACCAGAGTGGTACAGTGGAAGTTCAAGGATGTGGCAAGTATTTTGGTGCCATAGGACAGATATGAGATACTGTTTGAAAAAAAAAGTAGCCATGAAGAGGAATAATTAAAAACAAAATTATAAATTACAAAAAGTAGTTTATATGGGATTTATAGTAAAAGAAATATGGGCTATTAAACCTATTATCTATCACTGAGAAAACGGCATTTTATATTTACATGTAAAATATCTACTTAGGCAGATTCACCAAATCACAAATAAGTAATTCAGCAACTATCATTATATTTTGATTAATACATTTAAAAATACATTTTTAAATGAGTTTTTGACAATCCTGTCACCACTTAGATAGACCATTTTAATGGACTTAATCTGCTTAAAAATTTCAGATTGCAATAACAATTCTATTCATTTAGATGCATTTGATGGTAAATTTGCATAATAGTGTACTTCTTCATTTATAAGGTCTTTTGCATAAAGAATAGCCAAGTTCCAGGGTACTCTAATTCTACTTGTTTACCTGTTTCACTAGTCATTTCAGTTTATTTTTGTCCACCCAGGATCTGAATCCTTATATTTAAACAATCCCCCAACAAATGAAGTATACCCAATCTCATGTTTAGAAGTTGAATCTCATGGTTTGAAGTTGAACCTGATTTTCCCAGTCTCTTAGAGATAAATTACAAACACATGACAAAGGTTTCACTGGTCACGTATTGACTATGAAACAAGCTAATGACCTAATGATGAAGGGACATAGAGAATGCTTTCTGGTTATGTGGTTGCAGTGATCACAGCTAAATTCAGAGGGCTGTCTCCGTAATGGCTGCATTAATGGAGGCAATATCTATGACTGACACAGCAGTTTCCATGGTGTCAATAGGCATCATCTGATTCCCTGGTGCAGAGTTATATCTGCCTCTTCAGATGTGCAGCATGCTTTAAGCTTTGTTTTTGGATCTGTGGCCTCTGAGCCCAGTTCACTGGATCATCATTGATCTTATGAGTGATCCACTGTCTTTCTTAAAAATTCCTTTTCTAGAATCAGTTATCAAGAATTCACTTCTCCTTTTGCTACGATGAACTCGTGACAATCAACTCTATGTGAATCATCATTTGGGGCCTCAACATTTTATATTTAACTTACTTTATTCATTTATAAATACATCTTTTCCGGGTATCTGTCCAAACTGAAATACATTACTGATTTTGGTTGTTTTGTGGAAATTCCTTTTCCATTCACCAATTTCTATTCCATAATAGCTCTTAGTTGGAGGGAAAAAAATACAAAAATAAATCTGTAATTACATACTGTCTCTCATCCACTCTCATAGTATTCACTACCCAGGCATTGTTTGCTGCACTAATTCTCATCTCATCCAGGTTAGTCATCATTATAGACTGAGAATAGTGCTGTGCTGTGTAATATATCTCTGCCACAAAAATCATTCTTCTTCATTAAATCCTCTTCACTTGCAGCTGCCTGCTGATCTTCACTTTACACCAAGATGCAGACACTGCATTTTCTATGATTGTATTGGTGGCACATTCATGAATGCTTCGTGGATAAAAAACCATTCCAAACCAATAAATCAAATCAATGAATAAGTCAATAAATCTCTTTGCTTTACAAACATCATCAATCTTTAGCAGAATGAATCACTAGTCCTTGTCCCTACCTTTTGGACCCTTTGAAACTATTTTATCTACTGCTAGATGCTCTTTGGTCCTGTGTTAATGCTTACATTAGACAACACACTTGACCTTATACAAGTTCCAAAGACATTTGACCCTATGGGTCAATTTCAATGGACTCCATTTTTTGCTAAGAGACTTCCACAGGGAATGGGATGTAGTAAAGACAGTATTCACTAGCACATTTTAGTATAAACAAAAATCTAATACATATTTATTTTCATACAGAGATAATGAAATTTATTCCCTGGGATATATATTATAATAGCCCTACAGGTACTATATTATAATATTCCTACATATCATATAATACATCAATAATAAATTGTGGTATTATCAACAATAACATGTCAATAATAAATTGCAGTACTATCAACACTTAATTCTTGTGCCAATGATTAAATATTATTATATTCCATAGTAAAATTTATGGTTAATTGTGTACTTTTGAAAATCTTACTAAATTTTGGATTTGAATATAGCATAGGAGGATTCAGTATCAAGATGCACATCTTATTTTACATATCAAGAAGTCTAAAATTGCAACTTTATAGTGGTTCCAAAAGATCATTCTAGTCATTCTGAATGTTTTTATTCTCATTACTAAATCCACCTCCCTAAATTCTCTCCATGTCTCCCATCTTGCCCAAAATTCTTTTATTCTCAGCCACCTTTTGACCTGTTCTGTGCTTCTAAAGGGGTGATTCCTACAAATTGTGTCAACCAGGCTCTCTTGTTCTCTGGTTCCAATTGAATTTGACAAAGGGGAGTTCATACAGAAGACTTGAGAGCTTAAGGACAGAATTGAGACATTTCCTCCCCTTTCTTTCCAGGCCTCAGCTCTTCACCACTGTCTGGGCAGAGGTGCATCTATTTAGCATAGGCTAAAGCTCCTGTCAAACCACTCCTATTCTGTGGTCTGGCTCTCAGCCAGCTCTAGAGACAGTTTTCTCTTCTAACACTTGAGGGCTATGAGTAGCTTCTTGTTGCTGCTAGTCCACAAATGCCTGTCCCCAAATCATTTATCATTTGTTAACACCTCTTCTCGTTTCTAGCCAAATGTGCCTTCTTTTTCTTCCCAGGATTTTCATTGCACAGACTATACTGATATTAAGAACCAGAAACAAAGATTAAAAACAGATTTTTAGTGGTTTAAAATATGGTCATGCTGTCAACATCTAAGGGTCGATTAATTTGTTGTTGTTGTTGTTGTTGTTGTTGTTGTTAGGTGCTTCAGCAATTTCCATCTACCTGAAGAGGTCACCTCTTCTACAATGACCGTGTGCAATCTACTAATTATTTCTGAGAATCCCCTTAGTCTTCTGCTCTTAATTATAGTGTCTGGGGTAATTTCTTCCTTCCTGCTCTGTGAACTGCTGCTGATTTCTCAGACGCGTGTGAATGACAAGAGCAGACAAATTTCTTCTCACTGTGTGATATTGATTGATTCCTGCCTTATAATACATACTGCATGTTTTCATCTCATAATGTATAATGTAGGTGTGTCTAATTCCTACAGGGAATACACTTATTCAGCAATGCTTAACAAAGCTGTGAACATGAATATTATTGAATACTCGTATCATTTTATATATTACAGTATGAACAAATGATATTTAAAGTATTAGTAAATGAACTGATGCTAATAAAATATCTTTAATTTCTCATATCTTGAGAGTAAAATATTAATAGAAATTTCAGAAGTCAAAAGAAAAAAAGACTCATGTTCTGTTTTCTGGTCTTGTCTCTGACATAGTTAAAATCTCCGTGCAGTTCTGCCTGTGCAAACATTAACACAGATTTTATTCTGGTATTGTTGCTGTGGGTTTATCAAGTATTCATGATGTTCACAGACATGGTGGACCAGTGTTGTGTTCAGGGACTGGATATAAACCTTTGTGCACAGCCAGCAGTAAAGATGAATGATTTTGCTACATGTTTAATTTTAGGGCTCTCTCTCTCTCTCTCTCTCTCTCTCTCTCTCTCTCTCTCTCTCCCTCTCTCCTCTATTTCTCTCTCTCTCCCTCTCTCTCTCCCTCTCCTTCTCCCTCTCATCCTCTCTGTCTCTCTCATCTTACCATGTTTTATAGCTGATATTTCCTGAGGAAATCCATTTTAACTAGTAGCATATTTCTCCTTTGATACATTCTGCAGCTATAATATTTGTAAAATACCTTGTAAAAATAAAGAAATAGTAAAAAGTAGTTAGAGATTTATATAAGGTAAAACATCAAATACTGTATCATGAAAACTTTTCCCTTGAATGACACTTAGAGTCTGGGACTCATGCCAGTAAGTAAAAGCATTTTGGCTTGTGTAGCTACATGAGAGCAAAAGATCAAATGTTTTTCATAATCTATCATGCAAAAGTTATTTGCTTGATCTATAATGTGTTTCCTCCACATTCTGAGAAGGAAAATAAATACTATAAAGACAAAAAATTAAGAAAACGGTGACTTGTTTGCATAATAAAAGTGTCAGGACTTGGTGCTCATCTGTATAACTTAATATCTGTTATATATATATATATATATATATATATATATATATATATATAGTGTTTTGTCATTAATCTATCTTCATAATATATGCCTATATTTATGATATCCAGATAGGTCCGCAAACAAACATTGTGTATTCTCAATATTATTTTATGCATTATACATCTTCTGGAATTAATGTTGGCTGCAGTGCTGTGGCACCAAATCCTGTCAGATCTCAGAAGCTAAGCAGGGTCAGGCCTGGTTTATACTTGGATGGGAAACTGCCTGGGAACACTAGGTGCTGTAGGCTTGGGAGACAGACCAGCAACCCACTCCCAAAAATCAATCCACCATTGAAAACCCTATGAACAGCAGAGAAGCACTGACAATAGTGTTTCTCCTGTTGTATGTAGGGTCACTATGAGTCAGATACCCACTCAACAGCATCTAACAACAACAAGAATTAATGTTGGGTTGGCATTAAATACAAATTTACATAAGTTTTGGAGAGGAACAGTGAGGATTGAACTCAGGGCTTTGCCCATGCTAACCTGGCATTCTACTACTAGGTTATACTTCCAGCCTCAATTTTTCATAAATATTTATGTTAAAAATTTAATACAAAATTAAGGCAGTATTCTTAAATTTTTGACAATTTTTAATTCCTTTCAAGATTGTAGAGAAATTCATAATAATGGCAAACATAAATCAAGTGTTAAATATTGCTGTATGTTGTTACTATTTGTTCCCAACTTTTCCTCATTCCCACATCTTGTTAATTAATAGAAATCTTAAAAATAAACAAACAAAATAACTTTATAACTGATACATGGATAAAGATTTCACAGATTTTTACTATAAAATACTTCTACATATCTAATAGCATACAATAAAGTAAACAGGTTTAACTTTTATATATTGTGCTCATATGTCACATTCTTACATAACTAATGGAAATATTTCAGTAAGAAAATAATAAAATCCATATATCTTTCAATGATATCATTGCTTGACTTGCTTGTTTTCAGAGCTGTGTTTAGAACAATAATAGTTTCACTACAGTATAACTGCACTGACATCCTCTAGAAAGACGGTAATTCCTTTTGTCAATCAGTCACACTTTTCAAAATAGATTATGATTTGTTCATGTAACTATATCTTTTGAATGGTTATCATTCAGTAAATCCTTAAGTGATGTGACTAAATATGATCCATTTCAGCTAAAATTTATAGGAACAAGACTTTTTTAAATTCATAGGCATGTGGTTTATGCATGCCTGTAATCCCAGTGGCTTGGGAGGCAGAGGCAGAAGGATTGCAAGTTTAAGACCAGAGGCAGTCTGTGTAATTTAGGGAGACCCTTTCTCAAAAAGTAAAAGAGTGGGCTAAGAGTACAGCTCATTGGTACAGCACTTGCAAAGCATGCATGCCTGAGGCCCTGGGCTTAACCCCCAGTACCACAGAAAGAAAAAAAAGAATTTCATAAATGAATCTCTTATGGCATTGCCATCTTCAAATCTTTATGGCTACTACTTGGTTTCCAGAACTCCTACAGTTCAACTCATAAAGTTTGGCATCCACAGAAAACCTATATCATCAAATGGAAGTAGTGTAGATCTGATCAGGCATAATGAACCTCAAAGGCTCCAATAATTTTCATGAAGTAATTTACATGAACTATCCATGATCCTTACTCTTGCTATACATTTTTTCTCAATCTGCACTCATGACCTTACTAGGAGTTCTCTACAATGATTTGATAGAGGAAGCTAAGACTCTGGTACCATCCTAAAATGAAAAATAATAATAATAATAATAATAATAATAACAACAACAACAACAACAACAACAACAACAACACACTATAGCTCCCTTCAGGGCTGTCCTTAATTGGTGATGACCATGAGAATTTTTCTTAGGGGTCAGGACTTGAGGCAGTACACATTGTTGTACACTTTTCTTTGAGGAAGAAATGACTGAATGTTTAATTATATATACTAATTCATGGACCAGGGCTCATGATTTGGTGAGAAAGAAACTTGGAAGGCACAATATTGGAAAACTGGTGACAAAGAAAATTGGAAAGTCTGTTTGTATGTATGCTACACTGAATACAAAAATAATAAACTGAACATATTTGTGTCCTTCATGAATTCTCACTAAAATGTGACTTCAGCAAAAGAAGATTTTAATTATTGAGTAAATATGATAGCTCATTTCTAGTTAACCTCTTTCTCTAGTCACCTCTATCATAACACTGTGGATTCATGAGCAAAGTGGCCATCAGTCAGAGATGGAAGTTATGCATGGGCTCAGTAAGATGGACTTCCACTCAGTAAATCCAAATCAGCTATGGACGCTACCCAATCAGCCAGTAGCAGAGACTGAAATATAGCCCCTGATAAGCTTTCATCCCCTGAGGTGATCAACCAGCTACCTGCTGGAAAGGACTGTATTTTGTCTTTACTGGAAGAGACACTAACTATGGATAAGAATTTGTCTTTCACAAAAAACTACTATCCATGGTCTTACACTATACCTTATCCACCATGATGCTATTATAAGCAGCATTGCTACTGATCAAAGAAATCACTTCATGGAAATTGAAGTATGGTAATGGACATACGCTAATGAAATTTCTCCCCATTCTTAACCTTCTCACTTTATGAAACAGTGAAATCCTAAAATGGAGTTTGAAGACTCAATTACAGGGTCAACTTGCAGGCAATACCTTGCAGAACTACAGAAATTTTCTCTAGAAGGCTATTATTGCTCTAAATCTGCCAACAATAGATGGTGCTATTTTCCTAATAGGTAGGACTCACAAGTCCAAGAATCCCAGACAAAAATGGGAATGGTACCACTCACTCTTTCCCCTACTAACATACCTGCATTTTTTCTTCCAGATGGCCTTACTTTATGGTTTACTATCTTAGAAGTCTTGTATTTAGAAAGAGGAATGAATATTTCCACCAAAAGATACATTGGTTATTTCCCTTTGAATCAAAAGTGAAGACAGCTACCCCACCACCTGGGGAGTCTTTGTGACTTTTTGCAAGTAGAATAAGAGTTTTGATGTTGGTCATGGTGATTTATCCAGACCACCAAGAAGAAATTGCTCTACTATGCCACACTAAAGACAAGGAAGAATATGTCTGGAAAATCCTTTAGGGCATTGCTTATGATCACCATACCATGTGTTTAAAGGCAATGGAAGTCTTCAGCAATCCAAACAGAGGAAGATTTCTTTAGGAATGAAGGTTTGAGTGACACTACCAGATTGTTAGGGGCTGGGATTTAGCTCAGTTGGTAGAGCTCTGCACTTCAGTCTCTGAGATCCCGAGTTCAATTCCCAGCACCACAAAAATGGGAGAAGGGCCTGGCAATCCACTTTCAAGGCAATCCCAAAAAAGTCAGCCATTGAAAACCCTATGAGGGTCGCTATGAGTCGGATACCGACTCGATGGCACTTAACAACAACAACAACCAGATTGTTATTGTTGTTGTTGTTAAGTGCTGTCACATTACCAGGTAAAGAACCATGAATAAATGAGGTTCTTATGGAAGAAAAAGGGAATGCAAAATGATTATTAAAATAGGTGAATATAAATACATGAACAGTGACAGAAATAAGAATTGTAATAGTTAGAATTCCTTCTTCATTTTCTTATGAGAACCTTGGTGTGTGAATATGTTTGTGTTTATGTGTGTATATATGTGCATATATATCAATGTATATGTGTATATATGTTTATTTGTATGTATATATATGTATATATGTATATATGAACAAGTATCTTTATTTTATTTCCTTTCAGAATTTTAGAATGTAGTATAAAATGTTTTGACTTCATATAAATGATTATTGTTGTTGTTGCGTGCCACTGAGTCAGGTCTTACTCATATCTATCCTATATATGACAGAATGAAACACTACCTAACACTGTGCCATGCTCAGGACTATTGTTAGTGCTCCTCTGCTAATCATAAGGTTTTTGATGGGTTACTGTTTTGGGAGTGGGCTGCTGGGTCCTTCTCCCTAGCCTGCAGACCCCAGTATTCCCATGTAGTCTCCCTTCCAAGTATTAATTAGGCCCAACCATGCTTAGCTTCCAAAGTTGGAGGACATCATAAGCAAGGGTGGTATGGCTGCAGGCTATATAAGTGTTTAGGTATTGTCAAATTCACATTGTAGTATTTGAGCTACAGGATATCAGGGAAGAGTAAACATCACTCAAGGACTTTACTTAATTTCTTGGGGAATGGCTTATTGCATTTTTTATTAAAAACAATAGGCCATGGTACTTCTTGATCTCTATAATCACAAAAGCAATCACATAAACATATAATCATATAAATTTAGTAGCAAGGATGTAGCTAGGTCTCCCAAATTAAAATGAGGGATTGGAAAGTTTTATGGACCTCAAGGAGATATTTTTGTTTATTATTTAAACCTCTTCCTGTGTGTCTGCTCTTTTTTATATATGTAGATATTTCTCTTTTACTTTTTCATTGTTATAGTTAACCTGCCTGCAGATATAGCACTGTGGCTTCCAATCCTGTCAGATCTCAGAAGCTAAGCAGGGTCAGGCCTGGTTAGCACTGGGCTGGGAGACTGCCTGGGAACACCAGATACTGCAGGCTTGGGAGAAGGACTCAGCAACCCATTTCCAAAAATGGCCCCACCATTGAAAATCCTATGAATAGCAGAGAAGCACTAACAATAGTGTTTGTTTTACCTCTTTTTCCTATAGGGTCATTGTGAGTCTGACACCAACTCCATGGCACCTAACAACAGCAACATGGTTAATCTAGATGTCAGTAATCCAAATGTGTTTTTAAAGAGCCCCATGTAGTCTTTTCATGTGCAACAAGAATACCTGACAAAAATTACAAGAGTAACAAACATTACAAATCTCCAGAAGTTTCTTAAGGCCACACAGCAAACAAAGTTTTCTTCAAGAAAACCAGAGTGAGAACAGTAAATGTCTGTGTTGAATGAGTGATGTCAAGATTGGTTTGTTTGCCCTGTTACCTTCAGCTCTCTAATGAAGAATATATTTCCTTGGAAGAGGCAAGCCTCCAGCATTTAAATTCCCTTCCAATTCTGAGTTTCAGAAGGTAAATACCTGTGAGTGTCAATAAGAAATTAGGGTTCCCTTCTCTGCTCAGGTTCTCTTCCAAGCACAAAAGCTTAAGAATAAGGGGACTCTAATCATTACCTCCATTTATAGATGTGGCACTACTCAAATAGATGGAACAACTATGAATATCCATTAATAATTGGAAAGTGAAATGTATATGGTATTAATCTAGGAAAATTAGAAATATGCAAAAGGCAAATGAAGAACAGAAACAGCTACATTCCAGGCACCAGTGAGCTAAAATGGACTGATATGGCCATTTTGAATCAGATAATAATATGGTCTACTATGCCTGGAATGACAACTTAAGGAGAAAAGGGTTGCATTCAACATCAGAAAGACTTCTTGAAGTCTGTTCTAAGGGCAGAGGATATAGTTCAGTGGTAAAAGCACTTGCTTAGCATGTGAAAAGTCCTGGGTACAAACCCTCGAACCTTGTGGGAAAAAAGAGAAGGTCTGTCCTGAGGAACAATGCTGCCAGGGATAGAATAATATCCATATGCCCATAAGGAAGGCCAGTCAGCATGACTAGTACTCCAATGTATATATCCACCAATAGATGACAAATGAAGGGAAGATTTTTACCAGCTTCTGCAGTATGAAATTGGCAAACATGGACTCAGAATACATGGATATTAACTGACAACTGGAATGCAAAAGTTGTAAACAAAGAAGAAGGCTCAGTATTTGGGAAATATAGCCTTGGTTACAGAAAAAATGATGGAGATTACATGATAGAGTTTTGTCAGACCAATGGCTGTTTCTCTGCAAATACATTTTTTCACCAATGTAAATGGTGACTATAAACATGGAATTCACCAGATGGAACATACAGGAACAAAATTGACTACATTTGTGGAAAGAGATGATGGAAAAGCTAAATATCAAAAGTCAGAACATGACCAGATGCTGATTGTGGATCAGACCTTCAACTACTCATATGCAGGTTCAAATTGAAAAGGAAGAAAATAAGAACAAGTGTACAAGAGTGCAGATAAGATCTTGAATATATCCCATGTGACTTCAGAGACCATGGCAAGAACAGATTTGAAGTGTTAAACACTAATGTTTGAAGATCAGATAAGTTGTAGCATGACATCAAAGACATTGTAAATGAGGAAAGCAAAAGGTTATTTAAAGACAGAAAAAAGAAAACATCAAATTACATATCCAAGGAGACTCAGAAATTTGCACTTGAACATTTAGCAGCTAAATTAAAAGAAAACATGATGAATTTAAAGAACTGAACATAAGATTTCCAAGGGCAGCTCTAGAAGACAAAAAACAAGTATCTAATGATGTGTGCAAAACCTATGGATAGAGAAGCAAAAGGTAAGAATATGCTCTGTTTTTTCCAAGCTTAAGCAATTGAAGAAAAAATTCAAGCTTGAAGTGAAAATAGTGAAGAATTCTACAGGGAAAATATTAAACAATGCAGTAAACATCCAAAGAAGATGGAAGGAGTACGCAAAGTCCTTATCCCAAAAAGAATTAGCAGATAACTAACCATTTTAAGAGTTCGCATATGATCAGGAACCAATGGTACCAGATGAAGAAGTGGAAGCTGCCCTGAAAGACTGGAAAACCCAGGGTTCCAGGAATTGATGGAATACCATTTAACATACTTCAGCAAACAGATACAGACCTGGAGGTGCTTACTTGTTTACGGCAAGAAATTTGGAAAAGAGCTACGTGCAAACTGACTTGAAGACATCCATATTTGTGCCTATTCCCAAGGAAGGGGATCCAACCTAATGCAGAAATTATCAAATGATATCATTAATATAACACATAAGTAAAATTTTGCTGACGATCATTCAAAAATGATTGTAGCAGTATATAGATGGGGGGGGGCAGAAAATCAAGTTGGATTAGGAAGAAGGCATAGAACCAGGGATATCATTGCTGATGTCAGATGGATATTAGCTGAAAGCAGAGAATAAAAGAAAGAGGTCCATCTTTGCTTTAAGGATTATGCAAAGGCATTTGAATGTGTATGATAACAAATTATAGCCAACACTGTGAGTAATAAGAATATCAGAATATTAATTGTACTCATGAGGAATCTCTACATTGATGAGGAGGCAGTTATTTGAATAGAACATGGAAGCACTGTCTTGTTTAAAGTTAAGAAAGGTGTGCATCAGGATTGGATCTTTTCATTGTACCCCTTCTATTTCTATGCTGCACAAATAATCAGAAAGGCTGGGCTTTATGAAGAAGAACATGGCATCAAGATTGGACGGAGACTCATTAACAACCTATCTTATGCAGATGACACAACTCTGCTTGCTGAAAGTGAAGAGGAATTGAAACATTTATTGATGAAGATCAAACAACACAGTCTCCAGTATGGATTGTGATTTAACATCAGAAAAAAACACTGATAACTGTGTCAGTATGCAACTTTATGATAAATGAAGAAAAGATTGAGGTTGTCCAAGCTGTTGTTCTATTCGGTTCTACAATCAACACCCATGGACGCAACAGTCAAGAAAGCAAAAGATATATTGCCTAGGGAAAAATTGTTGCAAAACACCATTTTAAAGTGTTGAAAAGTAAAGATGTCACAATGAAGATGAAGATGCACCTGACTCATGCCATGATAGTTTCAGTTTTATCATACGGTTGTGAAAGCTGGATGGTGAATAAGACAGGAGAAGTATTCATACTTTTGAGTTATGATGCTGGAAATGAATATTGAATATATCATGGGCTGCCAAAAGAACCAAATTTTCATCCTAGAAGAAGTGTAACAAGAGTGCTCCTTGGAAGCAAGGATGGCTAGACTGCATCTTAAGTATTATAGACACATTGTCAGGAAGGACCAGTCCCTGGGTGAGGACATCATGTTTGGGAGAGTGACCAGTCAACCAAAAAGAGATGACCCTCAACTAGATATATTGACACAGTGACTGCAACAATGTATTTAAACATAAATAAGATTATGTGCCTGGCACAGAATCAGGGAGTGTTTTGTGCTATTATGCAGAGGGTTGATATGAGTTGGACTTGACTTCATGGCACCTAACAACAATAATCATGACCACATCAGCTTACTAGTCTAGTTAAGATTCCACACTGAAAGGGGCAAAATGAGAATATCAGTGTCAACCTATTCCATTAGTCAGGATCAGTAACTCACAGAATATGTATATTGTGAGCGGAATTTATAACAAAAGAGAGTTATAAAGTTCTTCACATGTACACTAACCTTACTTGAAACAGAGTGAGGGAATGTTAGAGTCTAAAGCCATTCTTAGAAACAGTGATTTGAGAGACAAGTGATAAAGAGATGGTTGAAAACTCTATAAGAACAAATAGGTAAACTGATGGCCAGAACATTTATCAGAGAGAACCATGTAAAGAGACAACAAAAAGAGTCCCATTGGGATCAGTACAAAATTCAAAGTGTGGCTCAAAATTTACTTGTTCTCATTTTACTATATCAGACTATGGAATGTTATTTTTCCTTCAGCATTACTAAAAATGATACCATATTCAAACAGTAATTCTTAATATTTGGGAGTGATAATAAAAGCAGAAGACGGCTTAATAGAGATACAGAAAAAGAAAAAAGAAGAAAATGCTGCTGAAACCACTGTTATCATAGAGTGTATGCATGTTCAAGGATGCACCATCTGAGGTATGATATCAGAAGATTCACAATTAAGGAAAAACAAACTTCACTTAAATAATCCAAATTGCTAAACAAATAAGCAAGCAAACTAAAACAACAACAAAACAATCAAATAGCAGGTAATTAGAAATGGAATGATTATCAAAGATAAGTGTATTACTTAAAATGTTCAATATTTAAAAGATGAGACTTATAAAGAAGCAGGAAACAGGGACCCAAATATGGGAAACAAAGCCAGTAACAAACATCTTGGGAGAGATTGCACATGTTGGTAAAATAAGAACTTCATTGCAGCTATTATAATTAGGTCTGAATAACAAAAGGAAGCCATAATTAAAGATGTAAATGGAGCTATGATGACAATATCTCATCAGAGTATATCAATAAAGAAATAGAATAATAGAAAAGAACCAAATATTGATTGTGTTGAAGAGTAAAGAGACTGAAGCAAGAGAATTACCAAAGGTTACCAATAACTACAAATTCACAAAATAATCAGTGAATTTGAAGATTTGTTACTAGAGATTACATAATCCAGAAAACAGAGAGAAAAAAACAATAAAGAAAAATGGATCCTTACAACAAAGTGTGACACAATTGTATCAACAGTAATATGAATATCAGAAAGAGAGGAGAAAGAAAAAGGAATAAGATAAATTAAGAAATTAACTCCCCAAATTTGATGAAAACATTAATTTACACATCACATAAATACAAAGATCTGCTTCATACAAAGATGTCAACACTCAGACATATCATTATTAAAAATGCAGAAATCCAAAGACAAATGGAAAAATTTTAAAGCAACAAGAGCAAAGTAATTCATCATGTGAAATCTTAACCTCAATAAGATTAATTATCAGAAACAATAGAGTCACAAAGGCAGTTAGATGATAAATGTAATTTGCTGAAAAAAAAGAAACTGTCATTCAATATTTTTATATTTAACCAAAACAACCCTTCAAAACAACATTTTTCAAAAAGGAAATCAAAGACATTCCATGGTAAACAAAAGCTGAGAGAGTTTGTTTCTAGTTGAAGTTCTTTACAAGAAATAGTTAATTTTTTCAAGCTGGGGTTTAGCACAGTTGGTAAAATGTCACGCTCTACAGTCTGAGGTCCCACGTTTGATCTCCAGCACCTCAAAAATGAGAGAAATACCAGGCAACATACTCTTAAAAGAATCCCCAAATAATCAGAAATGGTCAACAATCATTATGAGAAAATGTAAAATGTTCACCGTCGTTAGTCATCAGGGAAATGCAAATCAAAACTACACTGAGATGCCATCTCATGTGAGTCAAAATGGGTATTATCAACAAAAGAAACAACAACGAATACTGGCACGGATGCAGAAGGAAACAGCCCTTATACACTGCTGGTGAGAGTGCAGATAGGTGCAGCTCCTATGGAAATCAGTACAGATGTACCTAAAAAAACTAAAAGTAGAACTTCCCTGTAACCCAACTATCCCAATCCTAGGTATATACCTGAAGGAATAGAAAACATTATGTCATAGAGATACCTGCTCATTCGTGTTTATTCCACCATTATTCATAATAGCCAAGAGATATAATCAACCTAGGTGTCCATCAACAGATGCATGGACAAGGAAATTGTGGTATATATACACCAAGGAGTTTTATTCATTCATAAAGAAGGACAAAAGTATGCATTTGCTGAAAAATGGATGGAACTAGGAGCATCATTTTAAGTGAATTAAGCCAGACTCAGAGAGATAAATATCATCTTTTCTCTCATATGTTGATGTAAAACTTTATATATTTATATATATTTTTTTTTCAGTATTAAAACATATAGATCATGAAAATGGATAGGACATACATAGAAAAAGATAATAGACTAAAGAAAAGGGGGAGGTAACTAGAAGAAAATTTAATAGGAGAAAAAAGTATCATATATGTTACCTTTATGGCAAAATTTGGATGTATATATATACATAGATATAGTCACACACACAAAAAAGCCATGAATGTAGAAAGGAGATCATTGGTGGGAAGGGAAGGGAGGTGGAGAGGTATCATAAGAGGGTAATAGAGTAGTGGTCATAAGCAATGTACAATGAAACACATGTATAGAAATGTCATAATGCAAATCACTAAGTTCTACATTAAAAATTTTAAATATAAAATAAAATAAAATCAATTTTAAAAAAATCCTATGAATAGCAGAGAAGCACTGACAGTGTTAAGCATGGCAGAGTGTTGGGGAGTGTTTCATCCTGTTGTACATAGGGTTGCTATGAGTCAACAGCACCTAACAACAACAACATGAACAAACAAATAGTTAAATGATCTAAAGAAGACAATAAAGGATATGGATGAGAAATTCAGCAGAGATAGAGATAATGAAAAAAAGATGAAATCTAGGAAAAGGAAAAACTCAATCAAATTAAATATTCAGGGGAAAACATTGCCAATAGACTAGAATATGTTGCCAAAAACCTATCAGGAGTTGAAGATAATGTTAATAAATTATTACACTCACATAGTAATAAAAAAGAATTATAACCTCAACATTCAATTAATCTGGCATGATTAGGAGACCAAATGTATAAAATATTGGCATAGAAGAGAGAGCTGAGATATGGACTAAAGCTTCAGAAACTTACTCAATAAAGTAATGGCAGAAAATTTTCAAATATAGAAAAATATGTGTACATCTGGATGTAGAAGGAGTTAGAATATCACATAAACAAGATCAGAAAAGAACCTCTTCACTTCATATTATAATTAAAAGGCCAATAGGATAGATCAAAGAAAGAATATAACAGGCACAAGAGAAAAGTGCTGAGTCACTGACAAAGGCAAATGCAACAGAATAACAGACCATACAGGTTTTGCTGTAGCAAAAACCTTAAAGTTCAGGCAGGCATGAGATAAAGTATTTCAAATGTTGAAAGAAGAAAACAAAACTTCCAACCAAGGTTACTATATTCTACAAAGTTATCCTTTAAGTCAAGGGAGAATAAAGACTTTCCAAGGTAAACATAACCTCAAGCAATTCATGACCACTAACTCAGCACTGCGGGCTGGGATTTAGCTCAGTTGGTAGAGCGTTGCACTGCAGTCTCTGAGGTCCCGAGTTCAATTCCCAGCACCGCAAAAGTGGGAGAAGGGCCTGGCAATCCACTCCCAAGACAATCCCGAAACAGTCAGCCATTGAAAACCCCATGAGGGTCGCTATGAGTCGGATACCGACTTGATTGCACCTAACAACAACAACAACAACTCATCACTGCAGAAAATATTTAAAGAAATTCTAAACACAGAAAAGGAAGAAAGATATGCATAATCACTAGAGCTTGAGGGAAAGAATAAATCTCATAAAAAGAATAGATAAATATAATGAAAAATCAAATATGATTAACTGAGTAAAAGGGCAAATGTCTAAGATGCATAAAAATGTAAACAACTTTAAACAACTAGAAAGGTAAACACGTACACACACACATAAATACACACAGAGGAATTAGTATCTACTTTCAATAATAACTCTGACTGTAAATAGTCTTAACTCTCCAAATAAAAGACATAAACTGGATGATTAGATTTTTAAAAATAAGATTCAACTGATTTCTGTATGCAAGATAATTCACTTCACTGGCAATGATATTCAGAGGCTAAAAGGAAATGATAGAAAGTGATATTCCAGGAAAATAAAATCCAAAACAATCAGCAATCAGTATTTTCCTATGTGACAATGCATAAGTCAAGCCAAAACCAGTCAGAAGAGATATAGAAGGTTACTAAAGGAATAGTCCATCAAGAAGATATAAAAATTATAAAACATATGCACTGAATGTTGGTGCATCCAAATTCATGAAATAAATACTGCAGGACATAAAGGGACATATAGATCCAAATAGAATAATGGCAGGTAACTTAAATACCCTTCACTTAGAAGTAAACAGAAAAAAGAAAGAAAGAAACTTTAAAGTGTGTAGTAGATTAAATGGAGTTAGCATTTAAGAGATATGGAAAGAATATTATATCTGGAAACTACAGAATACACATTCTTCTCTGCAGGCCATGAACTTTTTGTAAGAAATATCATATTACATATCATAAAAAGACGTTCAACAAATGCAAAATCTGAAATAACCCTATGTATCTTTTCTAATCATAATTCAAAAAACTAAAAATCAATAAGAGAACTTACAGAAAATATACAAACACATGAAGACTGAACAATACATATTTCCACAAAAAATGGGAGTTGAAGAAACCAGAGGAGAAATTTTTTTAAAATTCTAAAACCAAATAAAAGTAAAAATATAATTTACCAGAACATATGGGATATAATGAAGGCAGTTCTAACAGGGAAGTTTACAGCTATGATCAACTAAATAACCTAATGCTGCACCTCAAAGTTTTAGAAAAATAAGAACAATCTAAACCCAAAATAAGTAGAAAGATAGAAAGAATATCAGAGCTGAAATTAATGAAATGGAGACTCAAAGAATATAAAGGTTCAATGAAATAAAAACTAGAGTTTTTTTGTAGCGATAAACAGGATTGAAAAACATGAGAGTTGCTATGAATTGGACTTGACTCCATGGCATGCTATAATGAAACCTACTAAAAGAAAGGAAAATAAGATCCTAATTAATAAAATGGAAGATGAACAAAAAATATTAAAACATATCACTGAAATTCAAAGGATCAATATACAATATTTTGAATCAGGGTCTTACTATGTAATCATAGGCAGTCTTTGACCTTGTGATCTTCACGTATCAGCCTCTAAAATTCTAGGATTACAGGCAAGTACAACCAATGAGGGAATATTTTTGAAAAGTTATAAAACTAGAAATCCACATATAGAAGAATAAAACTAGAACCCTCTTTCTCATTCTGTACAAAAGCCAACTCAAACTGAATCAGAGACCTTAATGTAAGACATGAAACTGAAACTACCAGAAGAAAACAAAGGGAAATACTTCAAGTTATACACATAGGTACATATTTCTGAGTAGGACTCCAACAGCCCAGAAAACTATAACAAAAATTAATAAATGAGATTGCTTAAAATTGAAAGAAGCTTCTGCACAGCAAAGTAAATAATTAACAAAGTAAAAAGATAGCCTTTACAATGAGAGAAATATTTGCCAGCTATTCTTCTGACAGAGGAATAATATCCCAAATGTATAAACAAGTGAAAAGTATTGGTATCAAAAAATATGCAAGCTGATAAAGGGGAAAATGAGCTAGATTCTTCTCAAAAGAATATAAATGGTCAACAATTATATGATAAATATTCAAAATATTCACCCATCAGGGAGATACAACACAAAGCTCCATTGCAATATAATTTCACCCCAAGTGGAATGGTTATCATAAAGAAAACCAAAAATAATAAATACTGCAAGATGGGAGGGACTCTTATATAGTGTTATTGGGAGCATAAATTAGTCAAGCGACTATGGAAATTAGTATGGAGTCTACACAATAAACTGAACAATAAACTGCCAAATGATCAGGTCTACCACTTCTGACTATACAAGTTGTGGCCAAAATACACAGTGAATGTTAAGATTTTGTAAAATCTATTACAGTAAAAGACATATTGCCATTAATCCTTGTCAAAATACAGCCAGTGGCTTTGAAGACACTATTCCTATCATTCTTGCCACTTTCTGAAGTAGTTCTGAAAGTCCTCTTTCCTGAAAGTCTTAGTTGTGCTATAGTGGCTGCTTCAATGTCTTGAATCAGTTCAAAACATTAATCTTTCATGGTCATTTTCATTTCAGGGAAGAGCCAGAAGTCACACAGCCAGACTCAGTGAATAAAGTGGATAAAGACACACTATAATGTTTTTATTTGACATAAATTTCTAGGCATGGAATGATGTGCGACACTTAGCATTCCCATGATGGACAATGAAGCTGTAGACATTGACAAAATATTTCCAGAACTGCTTCAGAAAGTGGAAATAATGATGGAATATGTGTGTCCGAAGCCAGGGGCTTGTTTTTGACACAGGATTAATGGCAATGTGTCTTCTACTGTATTTTTTTTAATTTAAACATTCACCCAAAAGAATCAAAGGCATTGCCAGGAGCAGTTACTTTAATCCCAGTAACTCAGGAGAATCGCAAGTTGGAGGCCAGAAGCAGCCTGTGTAATTTACTAGGACCTAGTCTCCAAAATACAAAATGAAAAATGGGCTGAGGGTAAGGCTCAGTAGTTGAGTACTTGCAAAAAGCATGTGTGAGGCACCTGGGTTCAAATTCACCCAATACTGTAGGAAAAAAAAGGATCCAAGCAGACACAAACTCAAGGGCACTAACACCACCACCAATTGATAGGATGATTTTATCCAAATTAAAAATTTTCTATTATTTTCCACATATCAAATACAAATCTGCTAATAAAGAAATATTCACCTACACTATAGGATTATTTTATATAACATTTAAAAGATCACTTGACATTCATTTACAGGTTTTTAAGTATTTTGAAAAAACTTGTAAGTATGGTAAATTATTTTTATTCTATGAGTTTGAGGCAACAATCTAGTTATTGTAACATTTGTCATAAAAGCCAATGGCATTTTAGCTTTTACAATTTTCATTGAAAACATATAATTTATATTTATATTATAATAAATTTACTATCATCTTTCAATAAGTAGTATTTACATATAGATATTGTTATCACGAAAATGTGTGTCTAAATATTTGAGTCCATATTAAATCCTTCATTAAATCTTCCTATGAAAACACAATTTACTATTTATATAATAGATTGCAATGTAGAATAGATTGTAAAATTTGGAGCCAGTACAGTGGCACATGTCTGTAATCCCAATGACTCTGGAGATGGTGTCAGGAGGATCACAAGTTTGAGGTCAAAGGCAACATACATAACTTAGCTAGACCCTGACTCAAAATAAGAATAATAAATAAAAGTGGCTTTGGGTGCAGGCCAGTGGTGGAACACTTGTAAAGTATGTGTGAGGCATTGTGCCCAGTCTCCAAGTGCCACAAAATTAATTAGTTAGTTAGTTATTTAATTAAATTTGAATGTGAGCACCTAGTAGATAGGCAAATCACAATTAGAAAGTGAGAGATTCAATTTGTTTCCCACTTCTCACATAGACTAATGAAATATTACCTCAAACTGTATAGGCTTTGCCCCCCCACAACAAATTAAAATGTTTCTCAAGTGAAAGCAATATGTAGGTTTGAAACATACCTTTAAGATTATATTGCACCCCGTGGCTTAAATATCAACATAATTAGTAAGCATTTTTTAAATTTCAGAAATACAAAAAGACATGTATTTTTTCACAGAAGTTTGACTGTACCGACTCTTAGGGAACCTTTGGTTAAGTAGCTTAATTATGTGTGCTGACCCTTGAAGTCTATTCCCACTTCTTTTTATCTTTATATATAAAAGTAAAAAGAAATTTTACAGCTAAAGTTCTACTGTTTATTGTGATTAGAGTACAGGATGTGAATTATTTGGGTGATCAAAGTGAGGGAGAAACCATAACTTGCTGGGTTGCTGAAAATGTCCAATACCAGAGAGAAGATTTTTTTGCTTCAGACAAGAGTCAGGACTCCAGAAAATAATCACCAGCTTTTGGCTGCAAGCGACAGTAGGAGTGGGAACAGGTAACATCATCTGGATCCCAACTATACTGCCTACCTATGGCTGTTAAGACACCATAAAATTAATGTCTTAAAACATACATTTATATTACATTTTTATAGATAAGAAATCCAAAAAGCGTCAGCAGGGATGTATTTTTACAGAAAATTAGAAGGGATAATCTGTTTCTTTGCTTTTCTTTATTCAATACAGAATGCCACATATTTTGGCTCATGATCTCACAATGTGCTGCAACATCTACTGCAATCATTACAGCACTATCTCTGATTTCATCTTCTCTCCTTTTGCAAAGACTCTAGCAATGACGTTAGATCAAATCAGGTTGCTCAGGATAATCTCTACTAATTTAAGTCCCTTTTACCATGTGAGGTAACTGATTAATGGGCTGGGATTTAGCACAGTCGGTGGTAGAGCACTGGTGTACACTCTCTGAGGTCCCAGGTTTGATTCCTGGCACCATATAAATGGAAGAAGGACATGGCAATCCACTCCCAAGAGGCAATCCCGAAACAGACAGCCATTGAAAACCCTATGAGGGTCACCTTGAGTTGTACAGGACTCCACAGTACACAACAACAACAAGGTATTAAGATATAGATGTCTTTTGAGAGACCATCATTCATTCTATAATACCAGCTATACTTGCATGCCCTAAAAACATTATATCAGTGGTAGACCCTGGAATTCTTTATCCCTAGCAATTCTAGTAATTTTGAAAACACCCAACTCTTTGTATTAAATCCCTGCTTGCTTGAAATTCGTACAGATTCTATGATCTGCATCAAGTTCATATTCAATTTCCCAAGTGAATTTGAGATATTGATTTCTTTATATATTACTGCTATCATTAGCAAAAATTCAAGTATTTTCTAAACCAAACATCTTGCCAAATTTAGTGCTTTAGATAAAATTTGTGATTTGGGGTCATACTTGGGATTGTATCTGTGGTTTTCCAGTCCCTGAGCTTCAATTTCTTCACATATGAAATGAAGGTACTAACATCTACTATGTTGTTAGGTGCCCTGGAGTCGAGTCCGACTCATAGTGACCCTATGTACAGCAGATCGAAACACTTGCCGATTCTGTGCCAGGCAAACAATCTTATTCATGCTGAAGCCCATTGTTGCAGACACTGTGTCAATCCATCTGGTGGAGGGTTTTCCTATTTTGTGTTGACCTGCCACTCTCCCAAACATGATGTCCTTCTCCAGGGATTGAACTCTCCTGACTACATGTCCGAAATATGGAAGACACAGTCTGGCCATTCTCGCTTCCAAGGAGCACTCTGGTTGCACTTCTTCTAGGACAGATTTGTTGGTTCTTTTGGCAGTCCATGGTATATTCAATAGACGTCTCCAGCACCACAATTCAAAAGCATCAATTCTTTTTCTGTCTCCCTTGTTCAATGTCCAACTTTCACAAACATATGATGTGACTAAAAGTACCATGGCATGAGTCAGACGGACCTTCATCTTCAATGTGACATCTTTGCTTTTCAATACTCTAGAGATCTTTTGCCACAGCTTTTTCTAGAGCAATGCATCTTTTGATTTCTTGACTGCTGCTTCCATGGGTGTTGATTATAGAGCCAAGCAAAGCAAAATCTTGGACAACCTCAATCTTTTCTCCATTGATTGTGAAGTTGCGTGCTGACCCAGTCGTAAGGATTTTTGTTTTGTTGATGTTTAGTCTTAACCCATATTGAAGTCTATGATCTTTGATCTTCATCAGTAAATGTTTTAAATCCTCTTCACTTTCAGCAAGCAGAGTTGTGTCATCTGCATAACGCAGGTTCATTGCAACACACAACCCCAACAGTGCAGCAAACTGACAGACGTTTGGGGGAACATCTACTATAGAGTTGCTGTAAAGATTAAATGAGACAATTAGATTTTAGTGCTCAAAACAGTTCATGGCACATTAAAAATAAGAAGCTATTATGTTACTCTTCCTTTGCTTTACTTTTTGACTTTGGTGAGAAAGCCGATCAAGATAAGCATTGTTTATTTTTTCTTTAATCAGAGTAAAATGACAATATCAACTGTCTTATAATAATGCTGCTTTATTTCAAAATCCATCTGCATTACATCATGTATTTATTGTTTTGCAATGGAATATTTCAAATAAATATATATGTGTGTGTGTATGGTTTATTCTAGAACAGTGAGACAATCTCTATGAACCCTTCACTTAGCTCTAAAATGAATAAAATCAGTTGATCTTATTTCATAGTTGTCTTTCTGTATTATTTCAAAACAAATTCCAAATAAACTTTCAATATTTCATTATATATCTTAAAATATTTAGGCTCTATTTTTGTTATATTTAAATAATGTAACAATAATCTCATGACATTATTTTCAATAATGTTGCAATGAACTTGAGTATAATCTCTTCATTTCCAGAATTGGGATTATCAAATCATACAGTAGCTCTGTTTTTAATTTTCAAGGAAAGTTTTATACCTTTTCCATAATATCTATAAATGCTAGCAACAGGGTAAAAGAGTTGCTTTTTGTTCAGATCCTTGATGATGTTTGCTATCCCTTGTCTTTTTGATAATTGTCTTTGTTGTTACACACAGTTGAGTTGGTGATTGACTCATATTGAGTCTACATACAACAGGAGAAATGCTATTGTTGTGTTTCTCTGCTAGTCATTGGGTTTTCATGGCTGATTGTTTTTTGGGAGTGGGTTGTCAGGTCCTTCTCCCAAGTCTACAGCACCTGGTGTTCTCAGGTGGTCTCCTACTCCAGTACTAACCAGGCCTGACCCTGCTTAGCTTCCGAGATCTGGGGATGTGATGCCATTTCCCTGAAAAAACATGATAATGCAAGATGAAGACCACATTGTCACAAACCTGTTGGCCATTTGTATGTGTTCTTTTGAAAAATTTCTACTGCTTTTAAAATTGGGAGAAGTTTGTTTTTTGGTAGCGAGTTACATGCATTCTTTATGTCTTGGATATTAAACTCTTATCAGACATATTTTATGAAAGTATTTTTTCCCATTTTGTAGATTGTCTTTTCATGTTGTTGATGTTTCCTTTGATGTGCAAAAGCTTTTTAGTTTAGTGCAGTCCCACTTGTTCATCCGTACCCTTCTGCCTATATTTATGATGTCATACCCAAATGTCATATAATTCCTAATGCTAAGGTCAAAGAGTATTTTCTCTGTTTTCTTTTAGGAATTTTATGTGGCTAAGTCATATATTTAAGCTTTTAATCTATTTCATATTTATATTTGTATATTGCATGAGGTTGAGTTGTAATTTCCCTCTTTTGCATATGGATATTCAGTGTTCCAGACTTGATTTATTGAAAATATTGTTTTTGTAATTATATACTCTTAATATTCTCTTTAAACATTAGCTGATGATGTATACTTGGGTTTATTCTCAATCCTCAATTCTGTCCCAGTAATTTAATTCTGGCTTTTACTCCAGTACCATGTTGTTTTGATTAGTATAGTTTTGCAATATAGTTTGAAATCAAGAAGTGTGATGCCTCCAGCTTTGTTATTCTTATTTAATTTTCCTTTAGCTATTATATGATTTTCCATGAATTTTATGATTGTTTTCTTCTTCATTGAAAAATATCATTTAGTTTACATACGATTTGCATTAAATCTGTAGTTCACTTGAAGTAGTGTGGATATTTTAACAATATTAATTCTTCCAACATATGTACATGCAATATTGTCCCATTTACTTGCAACTTCCTCAATTCCTTTTACCAATGTTCTATGGTATTCAATGCAATATCTTTTACTTTCTTGGTTAAATTTATTTGTAAGTGTGTTGTTTTCTTAAATGTTATTATAAGTAGGACTACTTTCTCAATTTCTATTTTGAATGTTTCATTGATAGTGTAAACACACAACAATCTTTGTGTGTTGATTTTGTGTTCTAAAATTTTCTTGAATGTGTTATTTCCAATAGTTTTTGGTACATTCTTTATGGTTTTTATATATAGGATCAAGTCCATAGAGACAAGTTAACTCATTTCTGATATGGATATCTTTTATTTCTTTCTCTTAACTAATGCTCTGGCTAGGACTCCCAACACCATGTTAAATAAATTTGTGAGATTGAACATGCTTGCATTTTATCTAATTTTAAGGAAAAATCTTTCAACTTTTTACCACTAAGTCTGATGTTAGTTGTGGGCTTGTCATATTTGGACTTTACTATGTTAAGGTATATTCCTCTGTACCTAATTTGTTGAGAAATTTTTACTATGAAAATATATTGAGCTAAGATTGTTTGAACTAATATGTGAATAAAGTCACATGTGTGACTTTATACAGCTCAAATCTCCTTAGTTATAGCTTCTGGTATCATATCTCTTCTTTTAATTGAAACTTATTTGTTGAAGAAAAGTATATAATGCAAATGTTGTACTTGTTAAGAATCTAAAGACTAAAACTCTGTAAAAATTTGTTATTGCTAAGATTTTTGGTCAGAGTCAGGTTATAGATCTGACAATAAAGTGATTAAAAGGTAAAAATATGAATAAGACCATAGGATTTATATTTTATTCATGGTCTCACTCATATGTGGGAGCTGAAACAAACTTAAAAGAAGGAAAATCCTATACATAAATTGGAACATAATAAAAAGCTCATGTAAACTTAGCATTGAAAGGACAATTTAAGGAGTGGAAAGAAGGAGGGAGGGATCTAGCAAAAGGAAGAGATGATGGGAGAAGACATGAGGGGGAGGAGGGCCAATGAGGAGGAGTGAGGAAGGAGAGAGAGGTCAACCTCAAAGTAAACAGCCCATTGTTAATAGTTCGGGAAAAAATAATAGCACCAATAGTTCCAAAGGATGACAATAATGCAAATGGACTAGATTACTCATGTAATACTGCTAAGAATGTAAAAAGATAGATCACTATAGAAAAAAGTTTGGATTTAAATCAAAATTGGTATGCATGTATACAGATAAATATTCACACAAAAAACATACAAGGAGAAAGGAATTCATGGGGGGGGTGACAAGGGAGGAGGGATATGAGAGGTAAGGGGGAATTTATGTGAGCAACATACAATGAAAGGCATATATGGAAATGACACAATGAAATGCATGTCAGAATGGAACCCATTAAGTTGTACATTAAAAATTTCCAATAAAAATATTTAAAATTTTTTTAAAAAGGTAAAAATAA
>VMDO01022248.1:9315-33941 GCA_007922755.1 Pedetes capensis
AAAAAAAAAAAAAAAAAAAAAAAAAAAAAAAAAAAAAAAAAAAAAAAAAAAAAAAAAAAAAAAAAAAAAAAAAAAAAAAAAAAAAAAAAAAAAAAAAAAAAAAAAAAAAAAAAAAAAAAAAAAAAAAAAAAAAAAAAAAAAAGCACATGCAGAGGTGCAAAAAATATCACATGTTGTATGCAGATCAAGAAAATTATGTCTGGAAGAATTGGCAAACTGGATTGCATCAAATTTAAAAGCTGCTGCACAGCAAAGGAAATAATAGAGTGAAAAGACAGTATAAGTCATCTGACAAGGGATTAATATCCCAAATATAGAAGCACTTAAAATATTAACCACCAAAAGGACAAATAACCCAATAAATAAATGGGGAAAATGAACTGAACAGATAGTTCTCAGAAGAAGTACAAGCCAGGTGCTGTGGCACACTTCTATAGCCCTGATGACTGTGGAGGCTGAGGCAGGAAGATCATGAGGTGGAGGCCAGAGGCAATCTACACAACTTAGGAAAACCTCATCATGAATTTTAAAAGGGCGGGAATGGAGTTCCAGCTCAGTAGTACAGTACTTCCCTAGCATGAGTGAGGCCCTGGGTTCAACCCCTTAGTATTACTTTTAAAAACAAGTCAAATGGCCAGTAAATATATGAAGAAATGCTCCACATCCTTGGCCATAAAGGAAATACAAATAAAAAAACTACACCGAGATTCTGTCTCATTCCAGTCAGAATGTCTATCATCAAGACAAGAGAGAGTGAGGAGGATAAATATGATGAAAGGACATTTTATACCTGTGTAAAAATGTCATGATGAAACCCATTATTTTTACAAATAATGTACACTAATAATAAAAATTTAAAGAATAGAAAACTATTGCCGCAAAAAGACAACTGCATTTAGCACTTAGGAAGTCATAGTAACCTTCAAGAGAACAGGTTCATGTAAGTAATGGGGAGGAAAGGCATATTTCAGAGAGCTAATGAGTGTGTGAGTTGATTTGTTTGGTTTGTTGTGGTTTTTTTCCATTTTCCTTTATTTGTTTGTTTGTTTGTTTGTTTTTATTGTTGTTGCTATTGTTGGAAGTACTTGACAGTTGAGCCCAGGACTTCACACATACTTTGTAAATGCTCTACCACTGGGTTCTACCTTCAACCCGTTTTTTACTTTTTTTTTCTTTTTTTAGAGAGAGAGGGTCTCACTAAGTTTTGTAGGCTGCCTCTGGTCTCAAATTTGTGAGCCTCCTGCCTCAGCCTCCTGAGTCACTGGGATTAAAGGTGTGTGCCACCATGCCTAGCAAAAGCATGAGTTGAAAGGGAAGGCTATGGGACAGACTACTTATTTGAAAAGACTAGCAGTGCAAGAATTAGGACTTTATATTATATACTAAGCTTAATGTGCCTGAGAGAATTTTAACTTTTTCAGTTCATTATTGTAATTTTTATTTTTATAGTACAATTCTATTACATAGTACCAGTATGCTATACTATAAATTAAGCTATACTGTGGATCAAATCTGTCTCCTGTGTATGTAGTGTTACATAGGATATTAGTCTCAATACACTAGAGAAAGCATATAAGTATTAGCCTTGTCCACACCTCTCCTAACTGTGTTATTATAGTACTGAAATATAATTTGAACTTATAAAACCAATGTTGCTTCATTGGGACTTTAATACATTTATTATTTGAAATAAATCACCTCATTTCTCTAATCACTCTCTATTGACAATTTTACTAATTTGGTGAGATGATGATACTGCAGTGTGAAAATCATACTGAAAAAGATTTATGTCTAAGCCCAGATGCTTAGACATATTAAACTACTATGGGGCCTGATGATTTATTTTCTCTCACTGCAGGTCACAACACATGGCTTAGAGAACATTTAAAAGAAGTGGGCTCACATACTTACATTTCACTTTTAGAACCTTTGGCTCTAATTTGACTAAATTTACCAACAAAATAAGCTTGATGGACTCATACAAAACTAGTCTATATTCTTCACTCCACATTAAATTCTCCACCTAAATGCTTTCATGGGGCAGATCTAGTGCTATCGATAAGAAATTTCTCAAGCCGTTTACATATGAATTTTTTAGTCTAACATAGTAAAAGAAACAAAGACATAATAGATCTTATTTTTAAGTTCTTCCTTTCAGTGAAAAAAAAAAAAACTGCCAACAGTAAAGGCACTTGGCAACAAATCAAGAACCCAAGCAAGGAAACAGTCATATCCAAAGAAACAAAGACACCCAAAATTATGAGTTTTTAGTAGAGTCATGTTGATGGTACCATTGGTGATTATACTTCAGGGTCAAGATGAACATCTGAGTAAAAAAATGACATAAATTTAAATCCAAAAACCCTAAAATTTATGCTCCATCAAGTTACAACTACAGTGCCTTACTGGAAAGCACAGAGAATGAGCATATAGATCAAGAGACAGCAAACATTTTCTGTAAAGGGTCAAATAATAAATATTTTAGGCTTTATAGGCCATATGGTCTCTGTTGCAGTGACTAAAGTCTGCCATTGCAGTACAAAAGCAGCCATAAAGAATATGTAAAAGAATGAACATAGCTATGTGCCAATAAAACTTTATTTACAGGCGCAGATGGCAAAAGCAACTATTCAACAATAATGATAAGGTATGTCAAAGGGACATGGGAACCAACTGAAAAAGTTCCGCTTAGTCAAACCTGAAACGATTTGAACAATGACATACGTACGGTAATACTGATTAAAATTCAAAATATAAACAAGAATCTATGACCCATAATGATGTTGAAAATTGATTGAATAAATTTAAAAAGGGAATAAGAGATAAATTTCTCATGCAGAAGAACATAAAATTTATGTAGAAAATCCATCCACAAGGAGGAAGAGCATAACTCTCCAAACCTTAAGTATCGAGTGTGCATATTTACTCCCTTTCAAAAAGTACAGTATAGGAAAAGGAGGAAGAAGAATAAATTGAAAGTTATAGTGATAAAACTTGATAAAGTGATAAAACTTGAAAAACAGTACCACAGCCCAGGTGATCAAGGTCAACATCAATAAGTCATGTAAATGGCATGTAGTCTTAATATGATATGAAAATATGGCCTTTATCTCCCCAAAATTTAAGCCGCTGGGATTGCAGGTGTATACCACCACACCTGACTACAAGCGATTTTATACGTGGGTGGGAGCACGTATGCGGGAGGTTTTTTTATTTTCTTTTTTCTTTTTTAATTTTTTAATTTTCTTTTTATTTTCTTTTTTATTTTTATTTTTTCTTCCTTTCTTGTTTTTCTCTCTTCCCTCTTTCTATTCTCCTCTTTTTCTTATGCTATATATCCTTGTATTAATTATTTTACCATCAGAGCCCCCACACATCTGTCAGTGTGCCGCACTGTGAGGGCTTGCGTGTTGCAATGAGGCTGAGAGTTCTGCCACTGTAACCTCGGACATGAGCAAGGTTACCCATTGTGAACAGGTTTTCAGCTGACCTTCCAGACTAAGACAGACTAGGGAGTAGGACCTGGCAAGCCACTCCAGAAACAACTAGCCATTGAAAACCCTATGAATAGCAAAGAGACACTGTCAGATATAGTGCCAGAAAATGAGGCCCCCAGGTTGGAAGGCACTCAAAAGACTGCCTCCTCCAAGTAGAGTCTACTGTGATGACGGAAATGGAGTAAAGCACAAGGGTGTTCAACTTGCTGGTGTGGCACCACTCAAAATGAAGGAAAACAACTGTAAACATCCATTAATAATTGGAACATGGAATGTATGTAGTATGAATCTAGGAAAATTAGAAATAGTTAAAAGAGAAATGGAGCACATAAACATTGACATTCTAGGCATCGGAGAGCTAAAATGGACTGGCATAGGCCATTTTGAGTCAGACAATCATATGGTCTACTATGCTGGGAATGATAAACTAAAGAGAAATGGGGTTGAATTCATCATCAAAAAAGACATTTCAAGATCTGTCATGAAATACAATGTTGTCAGTGATAGAATAATATCCATACGTCTACAAGGAAGGCCAGTTAATATGACTATTATTCAAATTCATGCACCCAACACTAAGGCCACAAATGAAGAAAGGGAAGACTTCTATCAGCTTCTGCAATCTGAAATAGATCAAACATGCAATCAAGACATACTGATAATCACTGGTGACTGGAACGCAAAGGTTGGAAACAAAGAAGAAGGCTCAGTAGTTGGAAAATATGGTCATGGTGACAGAAACAAAGTTGGAGATCGCATGATAGAATTTTGTCAGACCAATGATCTTTTCATTGCAAATACATTTTTTCGACATCATAAAGGGAGACTATACACACGCACTTCACCAGATGGAACATACAGGAATCAAATTTACTACATATGTGGAAAGAGACAATGGAAAAGCTGTACAAAATGCCAAAACAAGACCAGGCGCTGACTGTGGATCAGACCATCAACTTCTCATATGCAAGTTCAAAGGGAAGCTGAAAAAAATTAGAACAAGTATGTGAGAGCCACGGTATGACCTTGAGTATATCCCACCTGAGTTCAGAGACCACCTCAAAAATAAGTTTAATGCATTAGACACAAATGATAGGAGACCAGAAGAGTTGTGGCATGACATAAAAGATATCATTCAAGAAGGAAGCAAAAAGTTCTTAAAATGACAAGAAAAAAAGAAAAGACCAAATTACATGTCAAAAGAGATACTGGACCTCAAACGTCAAGCAGCTAAAGGAAAAGGAAGACATGATGAAGTTAAGGAACTAAACAGAAGATTTCAGAAAGCAGCTCGAGAAGACAAAAACAAATATTATAATGATATATGCACGGAGCTGGAGGCAGAAAACCAAAAGGGAAGAACACTCTCTGTGTTTCTCAAGCTTAAGGAAGTGAAGAAAAAATTCAAGCCTCGAGTGGCAATAGTGAAAGATTCTACAGGGAAAATATTAAATGATGCAGGAAACATCAAAAGAAGATGGGAAGAATACACACAGTCATTATACAAGAAAGAATTGGTAGATGACTAACCATTCCAAGAGGTTGCATACGAAGAGGAACCAATGGTGTTGAAGGATGAAGTGGAAGCTGCCTTGAAAGAACTGGCAAAACACAAGGCTCCAGGAATTGATGGGATACCAATAGAGATGTTTCAAAAAACAGATGCAGCACTGGAGGTGTTATCATGTTCATGCCAATAGATTTGGAAAACAGCTACTTGGCCAACTGACTGGAAGAGATCCATATTTGTGCCTATTCCCAAAAAAGGGGATCCAACTGAATGTGCAAACTATTGGACAATATCATTTATATCACACACCAGCAAAACTCTACTAAAGATCATTCAGAAGTGACTGCAGCAGTATATAGACAGGGAATTACCAGAAAATCAAGTGGGATTCAGAAGAGGGTGGGGAACCAGGGACATCATTGCTGATGTCAGGTGGATATTAGCTGAAAGCAGAGAATATCAAAAAGATGTCTATCTATGTTTTATTGACTATGCAAAGGCATTTGATTGTTTGGATCATAACAAATTATGGATAACACTTTGGAAAATGGGAATACCAGAACACCTAATTGTGCTCATGAGAAATCTGTACGTGAACCAGGAGGCAGTTGTTCGAATAGAACAAGGAAACACTGAGTGGTTTAAAGTTGAGAAAGGTGTGCGTCAGGGCTGTATACTTTCACCCTATCTCTTCAATTTATATGCTGAGCAAATAATCCGAGAAGGTGGACTTTATGAGGAAGAATGTGGCATCAAGATTGGAGGAAGACTCATTAACAACCTGCATTATGCAGATGACACCACTCTGCTTGCTGAAAATGAAGAGGATTTAAAACATTTACTGATGAAGATCAAAGATCATAGCCTTCAATATGGGTTGCGACTAAACATCAACAAAACAAAAATCTTTACAATTGGGTCAGCATGCAACTTCACATTAAATGGAGAAAAGATTGAGGTTGTCCAAGATTTTGCTTTGCTTGGCTCTATAATCAACACTGGTGGAAGCAGCAGTCAAGAAATCAGAAGACGCATTTCTCTAGGAAAAGCTGTGGCAAAAGATCTCTTTAGAGTATTGAAAAGCAAAGATGTCACATTGAAGATGAAGGTGCGTCTGACTCGTGCCATGGTATTTTCAGTGGCATCATATGGTTGTGAAAGCTGGACATTGAACAAGAGAGACAGAAAAAGAATTGATGCTTTTGAATTGTGGTGGTGGAGACATCTATTGAATATACCATGGACTGCCAAAAAAACCAACAGATCTGTCCTAGAAGAAGTACAATCAGAGTGCTCCTTGGAAGCAAGAATGGCCAAACTGCATCTTACATATTTCGGACATATAGTCAGGAGAGAACAATCCCTGGAGAAGGACATCATGTTTGGAAGAGTGGCAGGTCAACGCAAAGAGGAAAACCCTCCACCAGATGGATTGACACAGTGTCTGCAACAATGGGCTTAAACATAAATAAGATCGTTTGCCTGGCACAGAATCGGGAAGTGTTTTGATCTGCTGTATATAGGGTCACTATGAGTCGGACTCGACTCGACGGCACCTAACAACAACAACAACAACAATAAGTTTAAACATGAGAAAAATATCAGAATATACCAACAGAAAGACATTCTATAAATTAACTGATCAATACTCAAAACCTTCAAGGTCATCCCAAACAAGAGATGTCTGAGAAATGGTCAAAGTCAAATAGAGCTCAAGGAGGTATGACAACTAAAAGGAATATGTCATGCTAGACATAATACTGAACAGAAAAAAATTATGCAAAATCTAAGAAAATATAAAGTAGAGACATTAGTCTATTTTTCAGGATAGAATATTGTTTTAGTAAAAAATAAAAATCACGTATATTTATCATATACAAGATATTTTTAAATATATATACCTTGTGAATAACTCAATCAAGGTAATTAATGTATGTATTACCTCACATACTTATCATTTCCTTTGGTTAGAACATTTAATATCCACTTTTTAAAGTGATTTTTAGAATATAATACATTGTTATTAATTACTATAACCCTGTTGTAAATTAGATCTCTTAAATTATTTATCCTATCTAACTGAAATTTTGTATCCTTTAATCAACATTTTCCCACCAATTGTTGTAGTTATGTGCTGTTGAGTCAGATCCAACTCATGTTGATCCTATGTACAACAGAACAAAACATTCCTTGATTATGTGCCAGGCACACAATCTTACTTGTGGTTAATCCCATTATTGTAGACACAGTATCAATCCATCTAGTTGAGGGTTTTCTTTTTTCTTTTTTTTTTTCATTGACCTGCCACTCACTCAAACATGATATCCTTCTCCAGGGACTGGTGCCTCCTGAATACATATCCAAAATAAGTGAGATGCCAACTAGCCATCCTTGCTTGCAAAGAGCACTCTGGTTGCATTTCTTCTAGGATGGATCTGTTGGTTCTTTTGGCAGTCCATGGTATATTCAACAGTTGTCTCCAGCACCATAATTTAAAAGCATCAATTTTCTCCTCTATTCAATGTAGAGCTTTCACAAGCATATGATACAACTGAAAACACCATGGCACAAGTCAGGTGCACCTATGCCTTCAATGTGACATCTTTTCAACACTATAAAGAGGTCTTTTGCAACAGTTTTTCCCAATGCAATAATACATCTTTTGATTTCTTGACTACTGCTTCCATGGGTGTTGATTGTAGAACCAAGTAAAGCAAAATTTTGGACAACCTCAACCTTTTCTCCATTTATCATGAAGTTGCTTACTGAAACAATTGTAAGGATTTTTGTCTTGTTGATGTTGAAGCGCAATCCATACTGAAGGCTGTGTTCTTTGCTCTTCATCAGTAAATGTTTCAAATCCTCTTCACTTTCAGCAGCAGAGGTGTGTCATCTACATAATGCAGATTGTTCATGAGTCTTCTTCCAATTAGGATGCTGCAGTCTTCTTCATGAAGTCCAGGTTCTTGGATTATTTACTCAGCATAGAGATTGAAGAGGTATGGTGAAAGGATACAGCCCTGATCCACACCTTTCTTGACTTGAAACCAGGCAGTGTTTCATTGTTCTGTTCAAATGACTGCCTCCTGGTGCATGTCCAGAGTCTTCATGAGTAGGCTTAAGTGCTCTGATATTGCTATTCTTTGCAGTGCTATCCATAATTTGTTATGATCCACACAAATGCCTTTGCATACTCAGTAAAACATAGATAGACATCTTTCTGGTATTTTCTGCTTTTGGCTAATATCCATCTGACATCAGCAATGATGTCCCTGGTTCCACACCCTCTTCTGAATTTGGCTTGATTTTCCATTATTTCCCTGTCTATATATTGCTTCAGTTGCTTTTAAATGATATTTAGCAAAATTTTGCTTGGGTATGATATTAATGATATTGGTCAATAGTTTCCACATTTGGTTGAATCCCCTTTTTTAGGAATAGACACAAATATGGATCTGTTCTCATCAGCTGGTCAGGTAGCTGTTTTCCAAATCTCTTGGCATAAATGAGTAAGCACAAACCATAGCCCCTGGTAATCACCCTTCTACCTTCTACTTCCATAGGTTCAAATTCTTTAGATTCCACATACACAAGATCAGGTGGGTTTTGTCTTCATTCTTTTGTTTGTTTCTGTAGTTGCTTTTTTGTGTGTGATACTAGGGCTTTGAATCCAGGCCCTAGTACATGTTAGACAAGTGCTGTACCACTGAACTGTACCTACACTCCCTTTCAATTTTTTGTTCTGAGACAGTCTTGCTAAGTTTCTCAGGCTGCCTCTAGCCTCAAACTCATGATATTCCTGCCCTAGCCTTCCAAATCATGAGGATTATAGGAATACACCAACAGTACCTCACCCGGTTTTTGGCTTGGTGTGCCTAGTTTATATTACTGTAGTGCCGCTATTTCCTCTGAGCTGGATGTGACAATCATCATCTTATAGCAAATAGCTGTGGTGACCTCCAGAAAACTATGGCCCACATTCATGGCAACAAACAACTACATAGCTGGTAGTTGGGTTTATAATGGTAGAGGTCCACAAGATTTTCATGGGAGGAGGCTCTCCTGAGATTGGACCTATTAACATTCCCTTATGGAAAGAGGAGAGGTGCCCACCGTGACTGTATAAGAAGTAAATAATTGACTGGAGGTGGAACTTATCAGTGATGAAGCTGCCCAGGAATCACTCATAGGACTCTTCAGGTACACCTGCCTGTGGGACTTCTTGGCAGGATTTCTTGTAGGAATTCTTCCACTGGTATTGTCGTCGTTGTTGTTGTTGTTGTGTGCTGTCGAGTTGTGTCTGACTCATAGCAACCCTCACAGGGTTTTCAATGGCTGACTGTTTCAGGATTGCCTTGGGAGTCGATTGCCACATCCTTCTCCCATTTTTGCAGTGCTGGGAAATGAACTTGGAACCTCAGAGACTTCAGAGCAGCACTCTACCAACTGAGCTAAATCCCAGCCCTTCCACTGGTGTAGCTGCCCATAAATATCATCTGTGAGTCACCCATGCCCCTGTAAGCAACCCCAATATGTTCATGGTTCACCATATTTAACTTAACATGATTCTCCCTTTGGTCTGTCTGTGTCCTCTCTCTCCTGGAAGTGAATAGATATTCTCTTTCTGTCACACTAAAAAAGTAGTTAATGGAACAATAACTTAACATAATATACTCCTAGTTCATCCACATGGCTTCAAATGACAAGATTTCCTTTTTTTAAGGCTCAATGTTGTTGTTGTTGTTGCTGTTGTTGTTGTTAGGTGCCGTCGAGTTGTGTCCAACTCATAGCGACCCTCATAGGGTTTTCAATGGCAGATTGTTTTGGTATTACCTTGGGAGTGGGTTGCCACGTCCTTCTCCCATTTTTGCTGTGCTGGGAATCGAACTTGGGACCTCAGAAACTGCAGAGCAGTGCTCTACCAACTGAGCTAAATCCCAGCCCATTAAGGCTGAACAGGATTCCATTATTGATGTATCCCACATTTTTCTTATCCATTCAGTCAGAGGTAAACATTTAGGTTGATTCTATATCTTGGCTATTATGAAGAGTGCTGCAATGAAGATATCATCTATATACACTGAATTCGTTTTAATACTTACATACTTAATAATGGGATTGCTGGTTCATACTGTAGTTCCATTTCTAATTTTTTGAAGATGTCCCATACTGTTTTCCATAATGAGTTTATGATACTAATTTACAGGCTCACAAACACTGTGCAAGAGTTTCCTTGTATCTATATCCTTCACAAACTTGTTACCTTTCATCTTTTTGAAACTAACCATTCTAACAGACATGAAGTGATATTTCATTGTGGTTTTAATTTGCATTTCTCTGATGATTAGTGATGTTAAGCACTTTTTTGTATACCTGTTAGCCATTTGCATGTCTTCTTTTATGAAATGTTTGTTCAGTTCCTTTTCTTATTTTTAATCTTTTACTTAATTCTTTGATCCATTTTGAATTGTTTTTTTTTAAATATGGTGTGGGAAATGGTCACAAATTTCTTTTCTTCTGCATGTGAATACCCAGTTTTCCCAACACTGCTTATTAAAAATAATCTGTTCTTTCCTCATTGTATGTTCTGGACGCCTTTGTCAAAAATCAATTCAGTAGCTCAGTGCTGGGGCACAGGCCTGTAATCCCAGCAACTCGTGAGGCTGAGGCAGAAGCATCTTGAGTTTGAGGCCAGAGGAAGCCTGCACAACTCAATGAGACTCTTCTCAAAATAAAAAAAAATAATAAATAAATAAATAAAAATTTTTAAAGAGCTCAGCAAGGTGGTACATGTCTGTAATCCCAGCAATTTAGGAGGCAGAGCCAAAAGGATTGTGAGTTCCAGGCCAGAAGCAGGCTGCATAACTTAGGGAGACCCTGATTCAAAATAAAAAAAATTTAAAAATGGGCTAGGAGTGCAACTCAGTGGCAGAGCACCTGCAAAGTATGTGCTAGGCCTTTGGTTCAACCTCTAAGTACTGCAAAATAAGTAAATAAACAAATAAGTATTTTAAAAAGGTCTGGAAGTGCAGTTCATTGGCACATCACTTGCTTAGCATGCACAAAGTCCTGAGTTCAACGTCCCAGTATTTCAAAGAACAAAACAATCAAGTGACCATAAGCATATAATCTATTTCTGGGCTCTATATTGTATTCCATTGGTCTATATATCTACTAGCACTATGATGTTTTGATAACTATAGCTTCATAGTCTTTTAAATCTGGTAGTTTGATGTCTGTGGCTTTCTTCTTTTAACTCAAGATTGCTTAGCCCATTTTAGGTCTTTTGTGCTCTGTACGAATTTTAGTATTGCTTTACCTATTTCTGTAGAAAATGCCATTGGAATCTTGATAGAAATTGTGATGCATCTGTGTATCACTTTGGGTAGTATGAATCTTTAAAAAATATTAAATGTTGCAATCCAGGAAGAGGGGATATCTTTCCATTTATTTTTATCTTACCATGTTCACTGTACAGGTCTTTCATCTCCTTGGCTAAATTTATTTCTAAATATTTTTAAGAGCTATTGTCAATGGAGTTATTATTTTCTTGATTTCTATTTCATATCATTGTTTTGTTAGTGTATTGAAGAATTTCTGATTTTCATATGTTGACTCTGTATCCTGCAACTTTGCTAAGTTCATTTACTAGTTCAAATGGCTTTTTGGTAGAATCTTTGGGGTTTTCTATGTTCAAAATCATGCCATGTACAAACAATTTAACTTCTTCCTTTCTAATTTGTATTTTTTTCCTCTTGTCTAATTGCTCTGGCTGGGACTTCCAATAGTTAAACAGAAGTGGCAAGAGTGGGCATCACTGTCTTGTTCTGAAGACCTTTCCACTTTTCACCATTTATTATGATTTTCGCTGTGGGTTTGTCATGCATGGTCTTTATTATGCTGAAGTATGGATTTGGCTCAGTTAGTAGAGTGCTGCTCTGAGCTCTCTGAGGCCTGGGTTTGATCTTCAGCACCACAAAAATAGAAGAAGGACGTGGCAATGCACTTCTGAGGCAATCCTGAAATAATCAACCATTGAACACCCTATAAGGGTCACTATGAGTTGGGCCTGACTTGATGGCACATAACAATAAAATATTCCTTTTATACCTAATTTGTTGGTAGTTTTAGCATGGCAGCATGTTGAATTTTGTCAAATGCATTTTCTGCATCTATTGAAATAATCATATAGGTTTGACCTGCATTCCATTAATGTGGTATGCCACCCTTATAGATTAGTATATGTTGAAACAATCTTGTATCTCTTTGAAAATCCCATTTGAACATGATGAATGAGTCTGTTAATGTATTGTTAAATTTTATTTGCTAGTAGTTCACTGAAGATTTTTGCATCTATGTTCATCAAGAGCATTGAACTGCATTTTTTTTCTGGTTGTGCCCTTCTCTGGTTTTGGCAGCAAAGTAATGCCTAGCCTTCTAAAATGAATTTGGAAGCATTCCTCCTTCAAATTTTCAAAGAGTTTGAGAATTGGTATCACTTCTTTGAATGTTTGATGGAATTCAGTTGTTGTTGTTAGGTGCCATCAGGTTGGGTCCAACGCACAGCAATCTTCATAGGAGTGAAGCCATTAAGTCCTGAGCACTTCTTTAATGGGAGACTTTTATTACTGATTCAATCTCCTTAGTAGTTATTTATTCACATTTTCTATTTCTTTGTGATTATAATACATAGTCTTGGTGTACTGTATGTGTCTAGGAATTCATTCATTTTTTTCTAGGTTACCCGATTTTTTGCTATATGATTGTTCATAGTAGTCTCTTAGAATCCTTTCTGTGTCATTAGCTGTCTCCTCTTTTATTTGTGGTTTTATTTATTTGAGTTCTCTTTCCTTTTTATTAGTGTTAGTGTAGCAATAGGTTTTCCTTTTCTTATCTCTAAAAAACCCAAGTCTTATTTTTGGTTGATATTTTCCATTATTTTTCTAGTCTCTATTTTTGCTCTAGTCTTTATTATTTCCTTCCTTCTACCAAATTTGGGCTTTATTTTTCTCTTTTCCACATCCTTGAGATATCACATAAGGTTGTTTGAGATCGTTCTTCTTTTTTGATATAGGTGTTTATTGCTATAACCTCCTCTCAAGAACTGCTTTTGTTTCATCCCACGTGTTTTGGTACTATGTATGTATATTTTCAATTGGAATCAAGATACTTTTTGATTTCTCAATTTTTTTTTCTCTGACCCATTGGTTGTTCAGGAGCATATTGTTTAATTGCTGTGTGTTTGTGAATTTCCTGAAGTTCCTCATTATTGATTTCTAGTATTATACTATTGTAGGTGGAAAAGATACTCAATATGATTTCAATCTTTTTGTTTTCAACTTTGCTTAAAATATGCTTTGTAGCCTAACAAATGATTTATAATGGAGAATGTTCAAGGCGTACTTGGGAAGAATGTTTTCTGTTGTTAGACAAAACGCTCAGTATATGTCTGTTAGGCCTGTTTGTTCCATAGTTTCATTCAAATCCAATGTTTCCTCATTGATTTTCTATCTTGATCAATCCGTTGCTGTAAGTGTGGAACTAAAGTGTCCTTTGCTTATTATATTAAGTCTCTCTCTTCAGATCCTTTAATATTCACTTTACATATTTAGGTGCTCCAGTGCTGGTTGCATATATATTTCCAATTATTATATCCTTTTGAGGCATTGATTCCTTTAACTCTACATAACGATTTCCTTTGTCTCTTTTTACAGTTTTTGATTTAAAGTTTATTTTTATCTGATGTACCTACTTATGCTCTGCTTTGGTTTCCATTTGCATAGAGTATATTTTCTATCTCTCCATTTTCACTCTATGTATGTGTTTGAAAGTGTATGTGTTTGTAGGCAAGCATATACTTGGGTCTTGGGTTTGTTATTGTTTGTTTGTTTAATCCAGTCAGCCACTCTATTCCTTTGTATTGGAAATTTTAACCCCTTATATTCAAGGTAATTATTGCTAAGTAAGGAATTACTACTTCCATTTCTTTTTTTTCCCCTGCTTGTTTTGAAGATCCTTTGTCCTCTTCTGTTCTAAAAATCTTCCTTTGTGATTAAGTAGTTTTCTCTAGTGATATGCTTTGATTCCTTTTTATCTTCTGTGTAATTTCCACAAGTTTTTGCTCTGAGCCTTACATAAAACATCTTATAGTTATAACAGGTTAAGTTGATAACTTTGATCATCTAAAAACATTCACCATCCCAAATTAATATTATTAATGTTATAATCTTTTTATATTATGTATCCTTTAACAAATATGTTGCTATTATTAAGTTTTCTCTTTTAAGCTTCTTGTTAAAAATATAAGTGATATGTACACCACCTTTACAATCATAGAGTGTTCAGAATTTGCCTATGTATTTACTTTAATGAGTGAATTTTATGCTTTCATATATTTTGGGGTCACTAATTACTGTGCGGGCTGGGATTTAGCTCAGTTGGTAGAGCATTGTGCTGCAGTCTCTGAGGTCCAGAGTTCAATTCCCAGCACTGCAAAAATGGGAGAAGGACCTGGCAGTCCACTCCCAAGGCAATCCTGAAACAGGCAGCCATTGAAAACCCTATGAGGGTCGCTATGAGTCGGATACCGACTTGACGGCACCTATCAGCAACAGTAACAATTACTGTGTTTTTCTTTCAGCCTAAAGAACTTCTCTTAAGGTTTTTTTTAAGACAGACCTAGTGGTGATAAACTCTCTCAATTTTTGTTTGTCTGGAAAGTCTTTATTACTCCCTCTTTTCTGAAGGATAGGATTGTCAGGTACAATGTTCTTGGTTCACAAGATTTTTTTTTCATTAATAATTTAAACATATCAACCCACACTTTCCTGTCCTATAAGATTTTTGCTAAGTATTCTGTTCCCTATTGGAGTTCTTTTACATGTAATCTGCTTCTTCTTGCTACTTTCAGTGCCCCTCTTTGTCATTGATTTTTAACAGTTTCATTATAATGTCTTGGTAGTCTTATTTGGATTCAATCTGATGGTAAACCTCTGACCTTCCTGCACTTGACATTTGTATCTTTTCCCACATTTTTAAAAGTTTTCTGCTACTATTTCTTTAAGCCTTTTAAACTTTTTTCACTCTCTTTTCCTTCTTCAACTCCACTAACTTGAAAGTTTGTGTTTTTGATGAGATCAGCCACAGGAAGATTATTTGTTCTTTTGATGATGTCATATCTCCTTGGGTTTTATAGGCATGCTATCTGGTATGGTCCAAGAAGAGGCTTATTGTTGAGGTCCTTGGATAGCTTGGCCCAGTGCCTGGGTCATGGTTCCCTAGTATTGAACCTGGATCCCTAGAATGGACCTGTTGATTGGGTCTTCAAGGGTGGATCTGCAGTTTAGTTCCTAATGGGTGGGCTAGATGCCTTTATCCTTGGGAACTGGCCTGAAGCCTTTGTCCACAGGAGCTGACCTAGCACTAGGATGGGCTTTTAGCCTAAGTCTACAGAGATCAGCAAGGTATACAGATGGGCCTAGTACCTGGGTCCACTTGGGTAAGCCTGGAGCATGAGTATATAGGGGCTGACCTGGCTCTTGGGTGAGGCTAAAACCTGACAAAATGGGGCAAGTGTGAGTTCTGGGTCAGCAATGGTATCCCCAGAGTCTTAGTGTGGGCTGGCCTAGCACCATGATTTGCTGGAATAGTCCTGAACCTTGGGTCTGTGGGAATATGGGAAAACAGGGAGTAGATTGGAGGTCACAGGGTCTGGTCTGGCAGTCTGGCACTAGGTAGGCCTGGAGCCTGTGTCCACAGATGATGGCATGATGTCTGAGGCTAGAGGAACTGAGCTGATGCTGAGATGACCTGGAGCCCAGGGCCTTAGGGCCTAGCCTGGTAGTGGGGGGGCCTAGAGCCTATTTGTAGGGACAAGCTTAGAGGCTGGATCCAGAGTACCAGCTTGATGTTTAGGATTATACAGGCAACTCAACTAACTTATCCTCTTCCTATTTTTTCCCCAGATAAGACTTTTTCCCCCTATGTTCATATACTGGAAAGCTAGAACCTTTGAAACACCAGAGCCCAGAAGGACTCACCCTCACCACTTTCCTTCTCCTGATCTTGTTTACATGTGTTTGTCTGCAAAAGTTTTAATGGAATAAGAGAAAACGAGTGCTTTAATTTCTCAATAAAATCTGTGCTGCAGTATGAGTCATTGTTTTCTTTTTTTTACACTGGCAAGGGTAAAGCCTTCTGGTTTTAATAACTAATACTGCTGAGTTTAATAAAAAGCACTTAATTTAATTTAATCTAAACCTTGATCAATGCCAGCTTTCCCTGGAATTTTATCTTTGTTTTAATTTGAATCTCTATGTTCAGAAAAATGAAAGGCCAAGAGAAAAGGAACAGAAGTCAGTTAGTTTGTAGGCTGGTTTCTAAACAAAGGACATGAAAATAAAGATTGACAGGTATCCTCCAAAACTCTAATGTTTCTGCCCCACAAGATAATCTTTTCCTGGCAGAATTAATGTTTTCTTTAGATCTGAGTAAAGAAACTAAACAATTCACAGCTGCATTTGGAAAAAGTTTTTAAATAAAATATCCCAAAGCCAATTAGCATCATATTTCTAAGCTATGAGTATATTTCCTTTACTGTGTTAATAATCAAGAGATATGCTACTGTAAAATTAGACATGGAAAGCCTCTTGAAAGCCTCAGTGTACTTGAATACTAAAGCAGCCAGACTCAGTGCTTGGGGTCTTAGAATGTATATAAGAACTGAAATGGAAATTGAATGAAGCAATCTTGAGGACAGTTTCAATCAGCTTCTCTTAAATGAGTCCTGTATTGTTGCAATAAGGTTTAGTCCTATATCTGAAAAATGCACCATTCTAGAATTGCTATTTATTATTAACTGACACCACTTTCTTAACTTGTTCCTGAAAATCCCTATTGTTTTGTCAAGTGTGCACCAAAAAGTCTGCAAAGTTTGTGAGGAATTATGAAAATCTCCATTTTGGTTCCATTTTGTACTTTTTCAGTGCAAAATGTTTGAGAGCTATTTTGAAAGCTCTTAAAAGAAAACTGAGTACCCTGGCCAGTTTTGAACCTCCTCCTAGAGCAGGTATACTGGCAGCCATATGGCTTGCCACTACACAGAGGTACTAATTCAACAGTGGATCAGAGAGACAAAGAAGTCTCTTGCAGAATGCTTATCTTCAGTTTCTGTAGCATCTGATTCTCCATAGGGATTTCATCTCCAAGCTTGATTAAACTACAACTCATTGACTATAAGATGTCCACGGGACATAGACTTAGTCTCCCAGGGAGGAGACTTAGCATCAAAGACAATGATTCACATACTTACAGATCTCATGGACCAGTAATAGTTCAAAATATTTATATAAATTTAGGGTCACCAAAATAAGACTGTTCATTTTTTCCCAGTCACTTAATTTTGCAAAATAAAGATATTTAAAATGACAACTTCCATCAATTATCATATCGTCATAGATATTTCAGTAACCAAAATGTTAGAAGGATGTCAACTTGGAACTTGAAAATTAAATAAATTTGGCTTCATTTAGCTTCATCATTAACTTCTCATTTCTTCTTAAGTTGCTGAAAATCTTTTCACAGAATAACAATCATTTATAGAAGATTCTTTGGGAGTAATCAGCTAGTTCAGTTCTTTTACTTTATTTATGAAAAAACACTGACTTCCTGAGAAATAAAGAGACTTATTTAAAGTAATGAAAGTGGTGCCAAGTGCAGTGGCATATGCCTGAAATCTCAGCACTCTGGGAAGTAAAGGCAAGAGGATCACAAGTTTGAGACCAGACACAGCTTGCGAAACTTAGGATGATCCTGCCTCAAAATGAAAAATAAAAAATGATCTGGAGGTACAGCTCAGTGGTAGAGCGCTGGCAAAGCATAATGAGACTATGGGTTTTATCTCTCAGTACCACAGGAAAAAAAAAAAAGAAAAAGAAAAAAGAAAAAAATCAAACTGACTGATGGCAGAACATAGGCCAGAATCTAGATCTTTAAATCTGAGTATGTTGATTATTTCATTTGCTCAAGAAATGGCTTGATTTCTAGCTACATGCTTATGGAAAGGTTAAGGAAAAGAGCATTTTTAAAAAATTGTAGTCAGGAGCTACTGCTCAGTGTACAAAAACCCTGGGTTTAATATCTAAAGCTGAAAAGAAATTATATGGTCAGGATGGGGTAGAGAAGTGGGTAGAAGCTTGGAAAAAAGCAACAACTTTAATTTAGAGAGAAATGTAATGTGCCACAAGACACAAATGTTATGACAGCTTTAGTAAAAGAAGGAGCCACTTATAATGGGGGACTTCATGATGTCTTTACAGAAGAGGCCACATTTGAACTGAATCTTAAGGGAAAAAGTTAATACAGAAATCCATAGTATAGTGAATTATGTGAGCAAAACTTAGTAAAAAGGTAAATTAAGAATCTTTGATGGAATAGTAAGTATTGAAGTTTGGACAAAGCTAAAGTAAATAATCAGTTAAAAGTAAGAAAGGTGGTTTGGGCACTTCAGTGAATCTTGAATGTCAGTCTAAAAAGTTTACACCAATGCATCTTACATTTTAGTGTGCCTACAAATCCCCTAAAAAGTTATTCAGAAGCAGATTCTTGGGACTAACTCCAGAGAACTGGATCCAATAGGAGGGCACTGAGAATTCACTTCTAATAAGTTCTTAGGTGATGTTAATGCGGCCCTTCTGTGGACCAACCTCTGAGTAGCACTGCAACATTTAGTAATATTTAGACATAAATAATGACAGTCATGACCACTAAAACTTTTTGAAAACTGAAGCTATACAGCATATTATTATCCATTTATTCATTTATTTTGAACTGAAAACTGTAATTACCCAAAGACCAATTATTAATAACAAACCCTTAGAATCCTCCCTATTGTGATGACACCTATTGTCCAATAAAGAAATAATCCAAAACTCAGTGAGATTCTTGATTTGAAAAGGAAGTCAAATGAATCTTGTCTATAATTCAAAGTAACAAAAAATATAAAGCAACCATTGTTTTGGATAGCCAAAAGACCAGGATGGAAACAAAATTGGCTACCTCTGGAAATCTTTTAGCACAAAACATTATAACGGGTAAATAAAACATACTTGGGAATAAAAATCAACATAGAATAAAACTGCTTAAAAATCTTCATCTTCCTTTAGATTCAGTAATAATGTTAACAATACACACTTCCAAACTTAAGGAAAAAAAAAAAAGAAAGAAAAACAGGCCCCTGAATTACAATCTTATGGAAGAAGGATTAGAATTGATTCCTGTGATTCCAGAGATAAAAACTACAATGAATGGGTAGAAATTTTAAGGAAAGTAGTATACAGCTAAAGAAAAGAATTTGTTTTTAAAGGCATAATGTTCTAAGTCTATTCAAAGATGATTGGGCAGCTGGGCATAGTAACATATGCCTCTAATTGCAGTTATTGGGAGGTTGAGGTAGGAAGATCATGAGTTTGAAGCCAATATAGGCAACATAGCAAGACTGTCTTAAAAAAAAAAAAAAAAAAAAAAAAAAAAAAAAAAAAAAAAAAAAAAAAAAAAAAAAAAAAAAAAAAAACATGACTGGGCAACTTCATGGTATGGAAGGCCAACGTAACTTGGAAGTGTTTAAGCAAAACCTGGTTAACTGTTTCATAGGTTTACTGCAAAGAGAAATTAAGACAGGCTTAGAGAGTAGATTGGCCTCTTAGACAACCTCTAAGAATACATCTAATTCTAAGAATATAAGATTCCGTTCTCATTCCAGCCTCTGCCAGACAACAATCAGCAAAAGATTAGTCAAAGGCCAGCCGTGGTGGCTCATGCCTGTAATCTCAGCTATGTGGGAGACAGAGGCAGCAGGATCACAGGTTCAAGGCCAGCAGTGACCTGTGTAATTTAGTGAGACCTTGTCTCAAGATAAAAGTAAAAATTGGGCTAGAGGTGCAGCTCAGTAGTAAAGCACTTGCAAAGCATGTGTAAGGCTCAGGTTCAATCCCCTAGTACCAAACACACACAAAAAAAAATTACTCAAATATTTCATGATAGACACTAAGCCCTCATGAAGAGTTTCACAAATTCAGAATATTCATGATTCAGAGATCATGATCAGACATGAATGAATTATTACTGGGGTTTGGGAACCTGCACTACTACTATGATGTTTTTTCAATTGAATGCTACTTTCATTGGATTGATATCTTTAAAGCCACTTTGATGTATGCTTTCAACAAGCATTTTTGTGCACCTCCTTCTTGCCATCGCCTGCAGCCATACCACTGTGACATCTGACCCCGTCAGATCTCAGAGCTAAACAGGGTTGGACCTAGTTAGTACTTGGATGGGAGACCACCTGGGAACACCATGTGTGTAGGCTTGAGAGAAGGATCCAGCAACTTGCTGCCAAAAAGCAATTAGCTGTTGACATCCCTATGAATAGCAGAGAAGCACTGACAATAATGGTTCATGTGTGAACATAGGGTCACTATGTGTCAGACTCCGATTCAACAGCATCTAACAACAATAAATTCATGACACACACTGTACGTAGGTTTGTTCTGAAATAAACACATCTTTTCATAGTGAAATGAAGACTTTAAAGACTCTAACTACCTAAGCAGAGGAAGACTTAATATTAACAATGAGGAGAAGTAGAAGAAATAGTCACCTAATTATGAGCATCCCAGTCTAGGAATAGCTCTGCACCATCTAACAGTTCATAAAACCTTATCAGTAGTAATCTTTTCTCTTGGTTCTTAAAGATTTTGTGTTAGAAGACTTCTATTAAAAAGCATATACTCCCTGAGAAGAGAAATAACTTAAAACTCTAGCAGCTTTATTACTTCCTCTCTTTGGACTTCAGTTTCCCCACCTGTAAAATAAGTGGTTTTAAACCAGATGATCTCTGTTGTCTGTTGTAGCTATGAAAATCTAGGACTTATTAGGCATACAGACAAGGGAATGGGAGTAAGTTTATGGCTGGGTTTTCAAGGCTGCCTAGAAACAGGGTGGAGTAATAAGCGGGCTGAAGTACTTATAGTGATCAAACTCTCCAAACCCTGAAGTTATAAGGAAAGATTTAAACATGCCTCCCAGCCTCATAGGCAAATCACTCCCTTAGAGCTCTTGGAAAACTTTTGGCTAATAAAGACTAAACAAATAAATATTTTAAAAATGGCTCTATCTAGCATCCTGAGAGGCCAATTTGCTGTTAATGGTGGTGTTTAGGTCCTAAAAGAGTATTAACTTACAGAGTAGTAAAGTCTCCAAGCACAGCCCAGAGCTTTAAAAGATGTACAGGTGCCAAAATTAAGGGCCAAATTACCAATCAGTTTTAAAAGATGGTCTGGGAATAGTAAATATGACAAGGGAAATGTATGACAAATAATATCTTCAATATAAAGAAAAAGTTGTATGAATTTATTAGAGGAAATAAATTGCTTCTTGGGACTTCTTTTTTGCCCACTTCCCAAAGTGGTGATTTTTCAAAGTCTACTTGAAGACACAGCTAATGCAAAATGACCATTAAGCATAAAATAAGCTCATTTTTAACTAAAACAGTTTCCATGTCAGCATTTGCCAGAACCTTTGGGATCTTAGACATCTCAAGGAAATGCACATTTCATTAGTATCAAAACTAGGTGCTTCCATGATATACAAAATGCTGCATTACTCAACATATGCAAAAGCTTTGTTGTTATTAGGTGCTGTCAGGTCAGGTCCAACTCATAACAACCCTATGTGCAACAGAATGAAACACTCTCCAACACTGTGCCATGCCAGCACTATGTCAGCGCTTGTCTGCTATTCACAGAGTTTTCAATGGCTGATTGTTTCAGGATTGCTTTGAGAGGGGATTGCCACGTTCTTCTCTCATTTTTGCCATGCTGGGGATCAAATCCAGGTTCTCAGAGAGCATACAGCAGCACTCTACCAACTGAACAAACCCCAGCCAAAAGCTTCAGTCCAGAGTAAAGCTGGCTACTTCTCCACTCACTGGCAAGTTTAAAAAATTGCATTGGCAGCCCTGCTAAGTGACAGCAGAATGACTTTCTATCAAGGAGCCTTCATCCTCCAAGGTGACAGGAAATGAGTTTAAACACTGGTAATATTACTAATCAATTTGAGGTAGAACATGTTCATAGGCTGTATTTGTGAAATTTGGTTGCAATGTGTTAGCTGCTTGCTGGCCATGTGATTCAGCATAATGACAGATGAAAAGGAAGGTCAGATTTACTAAGTGTTGAAGAGATATCATCAAGAGTTGAATATTACTTCAAGATGTCCTGTGCATCGAGATATCTCAAATATAGGAGTCAATTTCTGCCACAGAAGCCTTGAGTTTCTCAGTAATCCTTTCTGGAAACCACCAAAATTATTTCAACAGAAGAAGAATTGTGTTTTCTCTTATTCTCGATTGAGACCAAATAGTCTAGATTAATGGTCTTACCTTTATATGATCCTACCTTGGTCTTAAAGATAAGAAAATCCATGCATATACTTTAAGTTTTTCCAAATCCACTCTTGTCAAGCCAGAATAGCTAGATTTATCTAAAAATTTCCTTCTAGTGTCTCTAATATTATGAGGTGGTTTCCCCTTCTCAAGTACAATGGCATTTGTATCCTCAAAAAAAAAAAAAGGCACCATCCAGTATTACATCAAGGATGGTGTGACGAAATACAACTTTCTGTTTATTTATAGAACATGATATGATCTTAGGGATCCTCTCCCAGAGCTCATTAATGTTGTAGATTCATTACATTGGTTATATTTTTCATAATTATTTTTGGACACTTACTCTATGTCAGATATTACACTAAGCAGTTACAATAGAGAGTAGAATCACACATGCTTCCTGATCTCTTGGAGCTATTTAATTAAATAACCAAACATTAAGTAAATAATTATTCAAATGAGTATATATGTCATAAATTACATATTCAAAATTATTAAATAAATTAAAAATTATTCAAATGTAGGTCATTAACTAGGGTAAGTAAATAGATATAGAAAGGAAAGTGACTTTTGAAGGTCCCATAGTAAGTATTTAAAGAATACTGGTCCCTTGACTCCCACCATAGTTCTCTTTTAGCCTGTACTCCAGTGCATTTCAGTGTGCCTGGACTAAAATATGATCTTATATTCTATTTACAAGGTGGTCTACAGCAGATTCTCCACACCAAGGCTTTCCAAGTTTTTAACTTCCTATTGCAAATACAAAATGTTTGCTCTTTGCTAAGGAATACTTGAGGGAGGGGCAGGGTATATGTATATATTTGTGTTTGTGTCTGTGTTTTGGGGGAAGGAAGGTTACCTAGGAGTGACATGATAAAGAAAGTTTCATAAACTTTTGTGAGGAATACACAAGACTATGCTAGTGAAAGAAGACAGTAGTACCCATTCAGACTTTCATGATCTCTGCTCCCAAAGAAAAAGAGACATATCTGGGAACTGGCAGAGAGGCATTCTAAATGATTTTCTAGAATCACTAATCAGCTTCTGTCTTAAATACTGCCTTAAAATAATGCAGAAACAACATAAAGGGCCAGGGAATATAGAGACCATGCATATGACCTGGAAAACCAGAATAGTCAACTGTGGGAAAAAACGATTTGTGGCTTTAAGAGTAGCACAAAGGCCTTCTGAATTATTGTCTCAAAAGTCCTTCCTGGATCTTAAAAGAGACAGAAGTAAGGAACTCTCAGTTACCTGATCTCTTCACTAAAAGCTTTATAGTTTCTTGCAAACTACAAAGCTTTCTCCCATAAAAACAACTCATCTCACAGCTTAAATTGTGCTATCTTCACAGGAGAAAAGCAAGCTGTTCTCAGTACTCAATTTACAAACTATATGCCTAATCAATATTTACTCAATGCATAAATGATATGGATGGTGGCATCAATCTGAATTTGTGAACACTGATAAGAATATACTTAGCTCTTAGTATGTGAGTGATGTGTTAAGGCTACAAGTGCATTATTGTATTTAATCCTAATACCACTGGTAAGATTGTTGCTGTTGTTAGGTGTTGTTGAGTCAGTATCCAACTCATAGCGACCCTACGTAAAACAGGGGAAACACTATTGTCAGTGCTTCTCTGCTGTTCATAGGGTTTTCAATGGCGGATTGATTTTTGGGAGTGGGTTGCTGGGTCCTTCTCCCAAGCTTACAGCACCTGGAGTTCCCAGGTGGTCCCCCATCCAAGTAGTAACCAGGCCCCATCCTGCTTAGCTTCTGAGATCTGACAGGATCGGGCACCACAGACCTATGGCCCCAGGCACTGGTAAGATAGCTAATATTATTCCCATTTAATACTACACCCATCATAAATAAGAAAAAAGAAAGCTTAGGGAGGTTAAATAACTTATCCAAGAGTACTCAACTAAAAAAAAAGAAATAACAGCAATGATTTAAACATAGGTCTGATTCTCAAGGAAACCGCCACAGAATGGGAAAAAATCTTCGCATTTTATACATCTGACAAAGGTCTAATTACTAGAATTTATAAAGAACTCAAGAAAAAAAAAAACCCAAAAACCAAACAACCCAATACACAAATGGGCAAAGGAACTGAGTAGACAGTTCTCAAATGAAGAGGTCCATAAAGCCATGAAACACATGAAAAAGT
>VMDO01022249.1:0-18845 GCA_007922755.1 Pedetes capensis
CATTTTCTTTTACTTAACCCTTGGTGCTTCTTTCTTTATCTCCTTTCTTTGGCTCCTTCCCATTTTATTTCAGGAAATTGCTATTTTTACTTTCATCCTAAATAATTTGTAACTTCATACTTTATATTATTGTTACCATTTTCTTTTTTATGGGCATTAATAGTGGGATAGTTGGTTTAATTGATTTCAAGTGTATTTCTATACCTGGTTTGCTTGGATATTGTACCTGTTACAGTGGTTTGTCTTCTCCTATTGAAGTAGTACTTGGGACTGACCTCTCAAGAGAAAGCCTCTCAATAAGAGAATCCCCAAATGAAACTGGAAGAGATATCAGTCCCAACAGACACACAAATCATGAAACAGAATCATAATAAACATGAAAAGGCAATGCAATGTATCTCTTTCATAAGGCCATAGTTCTTTGACTACTGAGTACAAAGATACTGAAATGATTGAAATGGCAGACAAAGAATTCAAAAGTATACATGTAAAAATGATCAATGAGTTCAAAGAGCATACAAACAAGCAGAAGAATGAAGTAAGGAAATCAGTTCAGTACCTAGTTAGGAAAGTCACCAAAGTAGTAAACAAATTCAGCAAAATGAAAGAGGAATTCATCAAGGAAATTGATATTTTGAGTTAAAAAACCCCAGAAATGTTGGCAATGAAGAACTCAATAAATCAAATAAAAAATACAGCTTAAAACATCACCAGTAGGCTAGGTCAAGCAGAAGAGAGACTATCAGGGGTGGAAGACAGGTTGAGGAAATACTACATTCAGAGAAAAAAATAAAGGAGTATGACCACATCTTCTAAGAACACTGGGACATGATTGAAAGGCCAAACCTAAGGATCTAGTGTGTAGAAAAAGGAGCTGAGAAAAACTAGAGGTGTAGAAAGCCTATTCAATGAAATGATAGCAGAAAAATTTCCAAAATCTGGGGAATGAAATGGACATCCAACAAGAGCTATTATGAAGCCCAAATGGACATGACCAGAAGAGTACTTCTCTATAACACAGTATAGTTAAAATGCCAAGACTACAGAACAAATAAACAATATTAAAAGCTGCAAGCAAAAAGCACCAATAACTCACAAAGGCAAATCCATCAGAATAATATCAAACCTCTCAGCAAAAACCCTGAAATCCAGGAATGCATGGAATGATATATTTCAAGTCCTGAAAGTAACTGCCAGCCAAGATTATTATATCTAGCAAAGTTATCATTTAAAATTGATGGAGAAATAAAAACCTTCCAAGATAAGCACACACTAAGGTAATTCATGATCACTAAGTCTGCATTGCAGAACGTAATTAAAGGAATCCTACACACACAGGAGGAATAAAGACAGTCTCAATGATGAGAGTGTAGGTAGGAATAAGTTTCATGGGAGGAACAGATAAACTAATGAGACCTAGGAAAGCCTCAATAATGTCTAACTTAGAAAAACCAGCAAACCCTGAATATGAATAAGGGAGATAGAAAAGAACAAATAATATGCAAACCAACCAGGAAACCCCCAACACAATTACAAAAATCAGCAAACTCCTCTCAATAATAACCCTAAACACAAAAGATCTCAACACTCTAATTAAAAGAGACAAATTAGTTGATTGGATTAAAAAAACAACACCCAACAATTTGTTGTCTGTAAGAAACACATCTCACTGGCATGAACTCTTACAGATTAAAAGTGAAAGGATGGAAATCAATATATCATACAGGTGGAAGACAAAAAAAAGATGAGTAGCTATTCTTAGATGAAGTAGACTTCAAGCTAAAACAAGAAGACATAAAGAAGGTCATTACATATTGATAAAGGGAACAATCTATCAATAAGATATAACAATTGTAAACACATATGCACTGAACATTGGCACACACAGTTTCATAAAATAAAAACTATTGGACATAAAGAGACAGATACAATAATGGTGAGTCACATCAATACTCTACTCTCATCAACAAATAGAATATCCAGACAAAATAATCAATAAAGAAACTTCAGAGTTAAACAGCACAATAGATTAAATAGAGTTAATAGGCAGCTATAGAATATTCTACCCAAAAGCTACAGAATACACATTTTTCTCAGAAGCCCATGGGACTTTCTAAATAGGTCACATTTTAGGCCACAAATCAAGTCTTAACAAATAAGAAAAAATCAAAATAATTTCTTGTATTTTATTGGACCATAATTGAATAAAAATAAAAATGAGTAGCAAAAGAAATTACAGAAACTGTATGTGGAGATTAAATGATTATTGAGTCATTGAGGAAATAGAAAATTTTAAAAATCCTAGAATCAAGTGAAAATGAAAACACAACCTACCAGAGCCTCTGGGATACAGCAAAGGTGGTTTTAAGAGGGAGGTTTACAGATATGAGTGCCTACATTAAAAAATCAGAGAGGACTCAAATAACTTAATTATGCATCACAAGGCCTTAGGAAAACAAGAATGAGCAAATCCCAAAATCAGTAGATGGAAAGAAATAATAAAATCAGGGAAGAAATTAATGAAATGGCAACTAAAAGAACAGTCCAAAGAATTCATGAAACAAAAAGCTGTTCCTTTGAAAAAGATAAACAAGATTAATAAACTCTTAGCCAAACTAACCAAAAGGGAGAGAAGACTCAAATTAATAAAATTAGAGATGAAAAGGGGGACATTAGAACAGATACCAATGAAATCCAGAGGATCTTTAGGGAATGCTTTGAAAATTTATATTCCAAAAAAACTAGAAAACCTAGATTAAGTGGATACATTCCAAGACATATATGACTGAACAAAATCAAATCAAGAGGACAGAAACAACTTAAACAACTCTATAACAAGCAGCAAGACTGAAGCAGTAATTAAAATCTTCCATCAAAGGAAAGCCCAGGACTGGATGGATTCACTTTTGAATTCTATAAGACCTTTAAAGAAGGTCTTTAACATCCATGCTCCTCATACTGTTCCATAAAATAGAAATGGAAGGAATACTACCCAACTCATTCTATGATGACAGTATTACCCTGATACCAAAACCAGATGGGGACACATACACAGAGACACACACATATGCACACACAAACACTCTACAGACCAATTTCCTTGATGAAAATATATGAAAAAATCCTTAATAAAATACTTGCAAATCAACTTCACTAACATATTAAAAATATCATACACTATGATCAAGTTGGTTTCATTCCAGGAATGCAAGAGTGATTCAACATACTCAAGACAATAAATGTAATATAGTACATAAACAGACTCAGAGAAATCACGTAATCATCTCAATAGATACAGAAAAGGCATTTGACAAACTTCAATATCCCTTCATGATAAACACCCTGAAGAAACTAGGAAGAAAAGAAGCATGTCCCAACATGTTAAAGGCAATATAAGAAAAATGTACAGCCAACATCATACTAAATAGGAGAAAATTGAAAGCATTTCCTCTAAAATCAGGAATGAGACAATGGTATTCACGCTCTCCACTGTTATTCAATATAGTAATTGAACTCTTAGCCAGAGTATAAGGAAAGAGAAAAAAATAAAAGAGATACAAATAGGAAAGGAAAGGTCAAGTTATCCTTTTCTGTAGATGATATCCTATACGTAAAAGACCTCTAAGACTCTGTTAGCCTGCAGCTGTACCACTGTGGTGTCAGACCTCGGAGGCTAAGCAGGGTTGGTTCTTGTTAGTACTTGGATGGGAGACTGCCTGGGAACACCAGGTGCTGTAGGCTTGGGAGAAGGACCCAGCAACCCACTCCCAACAAAAAAATCTGCCATTGAAAACCCTATGAATAGCAGAGAAGCAGTAACAATATTGTCTCACCTGTTGTACCTAGGGTTGCTATGAGTTGGATACCAACTTGATGGCACCTAACAAAAACAAGACTCTGTCAGAAAATTCTTAAAGCTGATAAACACTTTCAGCAAAGTAGCAGGATGCAAAAATCAACCTACAAAAATAAGTAGCTTTTCTGTATACTAACATCAACCAGGCTGAGAGAGAATCAGGAAAACAATCCTATTCACAATAGCTTCAAAAAGAATAAAATGCCTAGGAATAAACCTAACCAAGGAGGTGAGGGACTTCTACAATGGAAAACCTTAAAATAATGAAGAAAGAAATTGAAGAAGACACTAGAAGATGGAAAGACCTCCCGTGCCCATGGATTGGAAGCATTAATATTGTGAAAATGGCTATAATACCAAAAGTAATCTACAGATTCAATGCAATCCCCATCAAAATTTCAATGACCTTCTTCACAGAAATATAAAAAATAATCTTAAAATTCATACGGAAGCACAAAAGACCCTGAATCGCTAAAGCAATCCTGAGGAGGAAGAGCCATACACGGGATATAACAATACTTGATTTCAAATTATACTGTAGAGTCATACTTACAAAAACAGCATGCTACTGGCACAAAAACAGACAGGTAGACCAGTGGAATAGAATAGAAGATCCAGAAATAAACCAATGTGGCTACAGCCACCTGATGTTCAACAAAGGTGCCAAAAATGTTAGTTGGAGAAAAGACAGCCTCTTCAACAAATGGTGCTAGGATAACTGGATAACCTCATGTAGAAGACTTAAACTAGATCCCCTCCTTCAACCTGTGTAAAAATCAATTCCAAATGGATCAAAGACTTTAATGTAATACCAGAAACTTTGAAACTGTTAAGGGAAAATATAAGGAAAACACTTTAAGATATAGGCACAGGCAAAAAACTTTCTGAACTGGACCCTAACAGTGCAGGAAATAATAGCAAGAATTGACAAATGAGATTGCATGAAATTAAAAAGCTTTCATACAGCAAAGGAGACGATAAACAGAGTGAAGAGACAGCATACAGAATGGGAGAAAATCTTTGCCAACTATATATCAGACAGGGGATTAATACTTAGAATATATAAAAAGCTTAAAAACTTAAACACCAAAAAAAGCAAATTATCCAATCAAAAAAATGGGCAAATGAATTGGACAGTTCTCAAAAGAAGAAATACAAATGGCGCTGGGCACGGTGGCACATGCCTTAGGAAACACAGGCAAGAGGATTGCAAGTTCGAGACCAGAGGCTGCATAATTTAGCAAAACCTTGTCTCAAAAAAAAAAAAAAAAAAGTAAAAAATGGGCTGGGGGTACAGCTCAGTGGTACAGCACTTGCAAAGCACCCAAGCACGAGGCCCTGGGTTCAACCCCTGGTAACACAAAACAAACAAACAAACAAACAAAAAACCAGAAAAAAAAATACAAATGGTGAATAAACATATGAAAAAATTTTCAACATCCTTAGCCATTGGAGAAATGCAAATTAAAGCTACATTGAGATACCATTTCACCCCAGTAAGAATGGCTACCATCAACAAAGCAACAGTAAATGCTGGCAAGGATGCAGGGAAAAAGGAATCCTTGTACATTGCTGGTGGAAATGTAAGTTGGTGCAGCCACTATGGAAATCAGTATGGAGGTTCATCAAAAAACTGAAAGTAGAACCAGTTATACCACTGTTGGGTATATATCTAAAGGAATATAAGTCAACATACCTCAGAGATATCGACTCATCTATGTTTATTGTGGCGCTGTACATAATAGACAAGATACGAAATCAACCCTAGGTGTCCATTAACAGACGAATGGATAAGGAAAATGTGGTATATAATGTAGATAATGGAGGTATATAATGGAGGAAAATATAGAATTTTATTCATCCATAAAACAATGACAAAATTATGGCATTTGCTGGAAAATGGATGGAACTAGAGACCTTTTTTTTTTTTTTTTGTGGTACTGGGGGTTGAACCCAGGGCCTTGCGCTTGCATGCTCTGCATGTGCTGGGCCACTGAGCTGCACCCTCAGCCCATTTTCTTACTTTTTGAGATGGGTCTCGCTAAGTTACACACACTGCCTCTGGTCTTGAACTTGCAATCCTCCTGCCTCTGCGTCCCAAGCTGCTGGGATTACAGGTGTGTGCCACTGTGCCCGACTCAAGACCATTATTTTAAGTGCATGTTTTCTCTCATATGTAGATGATAGGTTTCAATATATAGTCAATATTTTATTATATGGGTCACCAAAGTTGAAGGGGGACCATGTAGGGAGAGAAAAGGGACTAAAGAGAGGGGGCAATAAGAAAGATAATGGGGGAAAGAAAGAGAAATATCACATTTTGCTATCAAAGGCAAAATCAGGATTTACATATATGATATATAAATATATGTGTGTATATTTACATATACACACATACATAAGCAAGGCATGCAAGCAAAAGGACCATTGGTAGGGAGGAAAGAGATCAGATAGAGGGAGGGGTGTCATAAGAGGGTAATGGAGGAAGTGAACAAAAGCAATTTATAATTATATGCATGTGTCTGCCAGTTTGCTGTATGTTGGGGGCTTGTGTGTTGCTGTGATGCTGAAAGCTGTGCCACTGGTTTTGCAGATACCAGCAGGGTCACCCCATTGGTGGACAGGTTTCAGCTGAGCTTCCAGACAGGAAATGATGGAATACCAACAGAGATGTTTCAACAAACAGATGCAGCACTGGAGGTGCTAACTTGTCTTTGCCAAGAGATTTGGAAAACAGCTACCTGGCCAACTGACTAGAAGAGATTCATATTTGTGCCTATTCCCAAGAAAGGGAATCCAACGCAATGTGCAAATTATCAAATGATATCAAGATCACGCAAGTAAAATTTTGCTAAAGATCATTCAAAAAGTGACTGCAACAGTACATAGACAGGGAACTGCCAGAAAATCAAGCTGGATTCAGAAGAGGGTATGGAACCAGGGACATCATTGCTGATGCCATGTGGATATTAGCTGAAAGCAGAAAATACAAAAACAAAAAGATGTCTATGTTTTATTGAGTATGCAAAGGTATTTGACTGTGTGGTTCATAACAAATTATGGATAAAATTGCAATGAATGGGAATGCTAGAGCACTTACTTATACTCATGAAGAATCTATACATGGACCAAGACGCAATTGTTCAAACAGAACAAAGAAACACTGTCTGGTTTAAAGTCAAGAACAGTGTGCATCATGGCTGTATCTTTTCACTATACCTCTTCAATCTCTATGTTGAGCAAATGATCTGAGAATCTGGACTTTATGAAATAGAGTGTGGCATCAGGATTGAAAAAAGACTCATTAATAACCTGTGTTATGCATATGACAATTTTGCTTGCTGTTAGTGAAGAGGATTTGAAGAAGTTACTGATGAAGATCAAAGAATACAGCCTTCAGTGTGGATTGTGTCTCAACATGAAGAAAACAAAAATGTAGCCCGGCGTGGTGGTGCACGCCTGTAATCCCAGTGGCTTGAGAGGCGGAGACAGGAGGATTGCAAGTTCGAGACCAGAGGCAGTCTGCGTAATTTAGCGAGACCCTGTCTCAAAAAGTTAACAAAAAATGGGCTGGGTATGCAGCTCAGTGGCCCAGCACTTGCAAAGCATGCAAATGTGAGGCCCCGGGTTCAACCCCCAGTACAGCAATAAATAAAGAAAGAAAGAAAGAAAGAAAGAACGAAAAGAAAAGAAAACAAAAGTCCTTACAACTGGGGGAGAAAGCAACCTCATGATAAATGGAGAAAAGATTGAGGTTGTCTGAGATTTTGCTTTACTTGGTTGTACAATCAACACCCACAGAAACAGCAGTCAGGAAATCAAAAGATGTGAGGCAGGTGTGGTGGCATATGCCTGTAATACCAGTGGCTCAGGAGGCAGAGGCAGGAGGATTGCAAGTTCAAGACCAGAGGCAGTCTGTGTAATTTAGTAAGACCCTGTCTCAAAAAAAGTTAACAAAAAATGGGCTAGGCATGCAGCTCAGTGGTCCAGCACTTGCAAAGCATGCAAGCCCAAGGCCCTGGGTTCAAACCCCAGTACTGAAAAAAAAGAAAGAAAGAAAGAAAGAAAGAAAGAAAGAAAGAAACCAAAAGATGCAGTGCACTGGGATAAGCTGTTGCAAGACCTCTTTAAAGTGTTGAAAAGTAAAAATGTCACATTGAAGACAAAGGTGCGCCTGACTTATGCTATGATATATTTCAGCTGCATCATATGATTGTGAAAGCTGGACACTGAATAAGGAAGACATGGGAAGTATTGATGCGTTTGAATTATGCTGCTGAAGACAAATACTGAATATACCATGGACTACCAAAAGTGCCAACAGATCCATCCTAGAAGTACAACCAGAGTGCTCCTCGGAAGCAAGGATGGTTAGACTGCTTCTTACATATTTTGGACATGTTGTCAGGAGGGAATGACCCCTGGAGAAGGACATTGTGTTTAGAAGAGTGGTGGGTCAACAACAACAAAAAAGGAAGACCTCAACTAGATGGACTGACACAGCAACTGCAACAATGGGCTTAAACATAAAGAAGATCGTGTGCCTGGTAGAGTTGGGGAGTGTTTCATTCTGTTGTACATAGGGTCGCTATGAGTCAGCCCCAACTTGACAACACCTAACAACAAAAAACAAGGAAACACTACCTGGTTTAAAGTTGAGAAAGGTGTGCATCAGGGCTATATTCTTTCACCATATCTCTTCAATTTATATATTGAGCAAATAATCCGAGAAGCTGGACTTTATGAGGAAGAATGTGGCATCAGGATTGGAGGAAGACTCATTAACAATCTGCGTTATGCAGATGACACAACTCAGCTTGCTGAAAGTGAAGATTTACTGATAAAGATCAAAGATCATAGCCTTCAGTATGGGTTGCGACAAAACATCAACAAAACAAAAATCCTTAGGACTGGGTCAGTAAGCAACTTCACAATAAATGGAGAAAAGATTGAGGTTGTCCAAGATTTTGCTTTGCTTGGCTCCATAATCAACACCCATGGAAGCAGGAGTCAAGAAATCAAAAGATGCATTGCTCTGGGAAAAGCTGTGGCAAAAGATCTCTTTATAGTATTGAAAAGTAAAGATGTCACATTGAAGACAAAGGTGTGCCTGACTCATGCCATGGTATTTTCAGTTACATCATACAGTTGTGAAAGCCGGACATTAAACAAGAGAGACAGGAAAAGAATTGGTGCTTTTGAATTATGGTGCTGGAGGCAATTACTGAACATACCATGGATTGCCAAAAGAACCAACAGATCTGTCCTAGAAGAAGTGCAATCAGAGTGCTCCTTGGAAGCAAGGATGGCCAGACTGTGTCATATTTTGGACATGTAGTCAGGAGAGACCAATCCCTGGAGAAAGACATCGTGTTTGGGAAAGTGGCAGGTAAGCAAAAAAAAAAAAAAAAAAAAGGGCTTAAACATAAAAAAGATAGTGTGCCTGGCACAGAATAGGGAAGTGTTTTGATCTGCTGTACATAGGGTCCCTATGAGTCAGCCTTGACTCAATGGCACCTAACAACAATAACAACAACAAAAATGGAAATGTCATAATGAATCCCATTAAATTGTACACTAACTAAAAATTACTAACAAAAATAAGTCATTTGCCTTCCTATAAACCAGCAATGAACAATTAGAATTTGTAGTTAAAAACACTGTATCCGCTGGGAGTGGCGGTACACACCTGTAATCTCAGCACTGGAGAGGCAGAGGAAGGAGGATCAAGAGTTCAACTTCAGTTTGGGATACACAGCAAGACCTTGTTTTTAAAAACTCAAGGAATAGAAATGTTGCTCAGTGGTAGAGCATGCACAAGGCCGTGGGTTCCATCCCTAGCACCTTACAAACAAAACAAAACAAAACAAAAAACACACAGTACCATTTATATTAGCACCAAGAATTAATGAACTAGGCATAAATCTAACAATATATGTATAGTATCTACATGAAGAAAAATACAAAACTTCAATGAAATAAATCAAAGAAGATAACCTTATATATTTTCTATTCATGAATACAATTGACCTATAGATTCAATGCAATCCCAACTAAACTCTCAGAAAGCTATTTTTCAGTTACAAATAAACTAATTCTTAAATAGGGAGAGGCAAAAGGTTCAGAATTACTAAGATAACACTGAAAAAGAACCAGAACAGCCAAAGGACTGACACTATTCAATTAAAGACTTAGTTCACAGTAATCAAGACAGCATGGTTAAGCCAAAAACAAATAAACATACAAAGAAACAAAAATCCCAGCCAGGCATGGTGGTGCACACCTGTAATCCCAACACTTGGCAGGCTGAAGCAGGAGGATTGAAGTGAGTTCAAGGACAGCCTGATCTATATAGTGAATTTTTGGAAGCCTGGCCTACATAGCAAAACTGTCTCAAAAAAAAAAAAAAAAAAAAAAAAAAAAAAAAAAAAAAAAAAAAAAAAAAAAAAAAAAAAAAAAAAGTATTGACAAAAGTATAGACAAACTGATAAGGGGCAGAGTAGATAGCCCAAACTTGCAAAGATGTAGTCAACTGATTTTTGATAAAGAGCAAGGGCAATTCAATAGAGGAAGGCTAATCTGTTCAACAAATGATTCTGCAACAAGCGGGTTTCCATGTACAAAAATATGAATCTAGATATACCATTTTTACTTTATGCAAAAATTAACTTAAAATTGTCTCAAACCTAAATGAAAAACACAAAACTGTAACTTCTAGAAAATAACAGGAGAAATTTTAGGTGACTTTTAGTTTGATGATGAGTTTTCAGATATGACACCTAAAGCATAATCCATGAAAGAAAAATTAATAAATTAGACTTTATCAAAATTAAAAACTTCTGCTTTATGAAAGACAAAGTAATAAAGCAGCAAACCACAGAATGGGAGATAATCTTTGTAAACATGTACCTAATTACAAAATAACTCACACTGGGTGTGGTGGTGCACATCTGTAACAGGAGGAAGGAAGACTGTGAGTTGGGAGTGGGCTGCCAGGTCATTCTCCCAAGCCTACAGCACCTGGTATTCCCAGGTGGTCGCCCACCGAAGTACTAACTAGGCCTGGCCCTGCTTGGCTTCCAAGAGCTGATGGGCTGCAGGCAAACCATGGACTACAGTTAATCTATTAATATTGGTCCATTCATTGTCACAAATATGTCACATTAATGTAGAATGTTAATAAAGGGGGAAACTGTATGGGGAAGAATAAAGTTGTAGGATGGGTATACAGAACTCTATGTATACCTTCTCAGTTATTCTTTATATCTATGCCTATGTAAAAAAGTTAATTGTATTAATTACTTAAAAAATTAAAGACGAGAAGAAAATGAATAACTTTTTGGTTCTAATTACAAAGGTAACATACATGCCTTTACATAAGAGTGATTTCAAACAAGTGAATATATGGAAAATATAAAATTTTATTATATTATACTTTGCTACTCTTCTTGACCTTAATATAATCTTAGGTACAAAGCAGGTTCAGTTTGTAACCAACCAAACATATTTCATTAAGAATCATCCGCTAAAACTTTGTTTTGTATGCTGGAGATACTGGATTAAATGCCTTCTTAGAATTACCATGTCAATTATTTTTTTCTAAAGTTTCTAAAATATATGTTTTCCAATGTTTTGGTTTTACTGATCTGACTTTATGGAGTTATCCATGATGGTCTGGGATGTGAACAAACCATCTTATATCCCCACATTCACAGGCAAGTAATAATGCTTTCACCTCTAGTCTTCATACTGCTGATTTTTGTTTGAAGTTTATGGGCAAGATTTAGCTCCGTAGATATGGACAGAAACACAAACCTGACAAGTAACATCAACATCAGGACTAAAAGTCCCAGGGCTACAAACCACTGCAAAGAAAAACACATAGAATAGATTATTATAACTTAGCGGCATTTGATATCAATAATATATGTTTGCTTTCACTACTACCCCATGTCTATTCCTATACTTGGTAAGCCAATTAAGTTGTGGAAGATTATGAGTTTCAAACTTTGTGATTTGATGAACTTAAAGATAGGAGAAATTTAGAATCCTAACTCCTTTTTCTCTTAATATCAGCATTTTGCAGTATCTTCTGAAGTGTCCCAAATAAATTCTGAGTTTTTATTTCCAGTTTTCTAGATCCTATGTCTTACTTCTATGTTTTCCAGGTAGGGCATTCTGTTTTCCTTCATAGTATAGAAGCTAGCTGGGTACCATGGCACACACCTGTAATCCCAGTGACTCACGAGGCTGAGGGAGGAGGATTACAAGTTCAAGACCAGAGGCAGCCTACACAACTTAGTGAGACCATGTCTCAAAACAAAAATAAAAATGGGCCTGAGGGTGAGGCTCAGTGGTACAGTGCTTGCCTAGCATGTGCAAGGCTCTGAGTTCAATCTCAGGCACCAAAACACAAATAAAAACTGTAGCATAGTAGCTTAAGTAGAATACTGTAGAAACATTTTGTAATAAAAGAGTACATTATAAGAATTAATATAAATTAGGATACTACAGAATTGCAAAAATGGGAGAAGGACGTGGCAGCCCACTCCCAAAACAATCCCAAAACAACGAGCCATTGAAAACCCTATGAATAGCAGAGAAGCAATGACATAGTACCAGGCATGGCACAGTGTGAGGGAATACTTCGTTCTGTTGTATGTAAGGTCAATATGAGTCAGACTTGACTCAATCACACCTAACAAGATATTACTTTTAGAAATTTGGGCTTTGAATTTTTACTTCATTTTAGCTAAATATGTTTTTTGTACAAGATCAATGAAAAGATTCAATTCAATCACTGTAAATGAATTCCTCATTTGATTATATAACTTTGTTGTTGTTGTTAGGTGCCATAGAGTCGTGTCCAACTCATAGTGACCCTCATAGGGTTTTCAGTGGCTGATTGTTTTGGGATTGTCTCCGGAGTGGATTGCCATATCCTTCTCCCATTTTTGTGGTGCTGGGAATTGAACCCAGGACCTCAGAGACTGTAGAGTGTCCCTCTACCAACTAAGCTAAATCCCAGCCCCATTGTATAAACTAGATATTTAGATATTTATATTTTATAATTACCGCAACAGGTAGCACAATTGCTATGTAGACCTTCATTTTTCCCAAACCCTGGTCGACAGCTATCCATACGTACTACTTGAAAACTGTGGTCCACAAAATGCATAGCTGGTAGAGTTTTATTACTGGGATGGTGGAAAAGATAAGCTTGACTCCGAAAAAATTCTTCTATCCTATCTCTTGCCTAAGATTAAAAATACCAGAGAAAATTACAATTTCTAAAACATGAGCCAAATTCCTCCCCATGTATCAGAGGTAATGCAATGTAGTATAGACCTGGTTATTGTGGCACATACCTGTAACCCCAGCAACTCAGGAAGCTAAGGCAGGAGGATCATGAGTTCAAGGCCAGAGGCAAACTGCGCAATTTAATGAGACCCTGTCTTATTAAATAAAAAAGGGTGTGGGGGTACAGCTCAGTGGTAGACCACTTGCTTAGCATGCACGAGTCCTTGGGTTGAACCCCCTAGTACTGAAAAAAAAAAAAAAAAGAGACTAAAAATAGTGTAATATTAGTCTAACCTTCACCTTATCAACTATTGTCAATTCATATGTAAAGTGGCTAAGAAAAAAATAAAGTTAAAAAGACTTTTTTTGAATTACTTGTAATATGCCTATTCCATATGTAGATAACTGAGAATTCATTATCTCTAATTCTATATAATCATCAAGAAAAAAATGAGCCAGGCACGGTGGCATATACCTATACTCCCAGTGACTCTTGACGTAGGAGGCTGAGGGTAGGAGCATGGTGAATTCAAGGCCAGAGGCAGTCTGTGCAATTTAGAGAGACTCTGTCTCAAAATAAAAAATTACAAAAAGAGGGGTTGGGAGTCCAGTTAGCATGGTCAAGGCCCTTGGTTCAACTCTCAAATACTGAAACAAAAAAGGAGAGTGAGCGAGCCAAGTAAAATGGAAATCAGGACTTTAATCAGCATTAGAAACTAATGGTGTGAATTCTATTTTTGAGAACAGAGTTTAAAAATAACTAATATAGTCGGGCATGGTGGTGCACACCTATAATCCCAGCAACTTGGGAGGTGTAAGCAGGAGATTGCAAGTTTGAAGCCAGAGGCAGCCTGTGTAATTTAGTGAGACTACCTGAACATAAAAAATAAAGAAGGGGCTAGGGGTGCAACTCAGTGGTAGAGCTCTTGCAAAATATACACAAGGCCTTGGGTTAAGCCCCCCAGTACCACAAAAAAGTAAAAATAACTAATATTAATTGACTACTTCCCATAAACCATGCACATTAAAAGTATGGGCTTAGGTGCAACCCCAGGAGAGTAAAGGGATTCTTCAGACTATGTCTTTAGCTTCTGAAGATAGCAAAAGAGAGAACAATTGTTATGATTAGTGTAGATACAATTCTGAAAGAACTATTGGCTTAACTAGCATGACATGATTGTGAGGTTTTTCTTCAGGCTGCTCTTTAATCATTATTTGGGGAATAAAGACCAGAAATCTATCCTACTAGTATAGATAAAATGTATAATATTAACCTGGTTGGTTATATAATATTCCAGATATACTCCTACAAAATTATAGATCTCAAAATAGCCAAGAATCTCAAAATCTCCATTTAAAACACTGAAACCAAATATTAACACTGCTTTATATTTTTAAAAAATGATTAAATTTATTCTTACAAATGTTTTTATTGTTGATAAATATTCACAACATGGAGAGAGAGATTTCTGAAGGAACTGTTAACTAAGAAAAGATTTCTGAAGGAATTGTTAACTAAATAAATAAAGTTTTTATAAGAACTTTTAAAAAACTTTTTTTTGGACCCTTCAAGTACTTTCTCCTTGCAATGAAATTCTCACCTTGAGGATATTATAATTAGTGATATCTTCACAATCAACAGATCCAATGCATGCATTTTTCCACCCTGGTGCAAAAGGATTGACTGCAGAGGAAAACACAGAAGGTTCACAAAAGGACTCTAAGAAGTTCCAAACATTTCAGTAAGGCCCCAAATGCTTTATTCAGTATGCATGTTGTTGTTGCTAGATGCCATCAAGAAGGGGAGACCCTATGTACAACAAAATGAAACACTCCCCAACACTGTGCCATGCCCAGCACTATGTCAGTTCTTCTCTGCTATTCATAGGGTTTGTCTTTTTTCTTTTTTGCGGTACTGGGGGTTGAACCCAGGACCTCACGCTTGCATGTTTTGCAAGTGTTAGACCACGGAGCTGCCCCCTCCAGCCCATTTTTTTTCTTTTTTTTTCTTTTTGAGACAGGGTCTCACCAAATTACGCAGACTGTCTCTGGTCTCAAACTTGCGATCCTCATACCTCCACCTCCAGAGCAATAGGGATTACAGTCATGTGCCACCACGCCTGGTTATTCATAGGGTTTTCAATGGCTGATTGTTTTGGGAGTGGGTTGCCAAGTCCTTCTCCCATTTTATGAGGTGCTGAGGACTGAACCTAGGGCCTCAGAGAGTGCAGAGCTACCAACCAAGCTAAACCCCAGCCACTCAGTATGGCTGTATCCATGCATTTAGTCCAGGCACCTAATCCTAGTAGTAAGGTAAGGTACACATTTGAATACTTTATGCATTCTGACTTACCCCCTCTGGGGGCTAATCGTGGTAACTACAAAGCTTTAAAATAGAAATAAATTGGGTTTGGTTACTCTCTTTTATTGTTGTTGTTAGGTGCTGTTGAGTCAGATCTGACTCATAATGACTCTGTACAATAGAACTAAGCACTACCTAACACTGTGCCATGAACACAATCTTTTTATATTTGAGTCCAATGTTGCAGACACTGTATTTCTTCTCATTTGGAGTTGTGCCATATCAGCAAAAGGAGGTCCCAAGGGCTCTATTCTATTCTTGTCATTAAGGTCGACTCTACTTTGAGGATTCAACTCTTCCCCAGTTGTTTCTTGAATGATTTCCAACCCAGGGGATGCTCATTTCCTGGCATCATATTTGACAGTGCTTCTCTACTATTCATATGAGTCTCAGTGGATAATTGTTTCAGGAGTGGGCTGCTGAGTCCTTTTCCCGGGTTGGTTTTGGTCTGGAAGCTCAGCTGAAACCTGTCCACCACTGGTGGCCCCGGTGGTATCTGAGATACTCATGACATAGCTTTCAGCATCACAGCAACAGGCAAGCCCCCACAGCACAAACCACTGACAGACACATGGGGAACTCTCTTTATTAAGTTCTCAAAAATATAATTTAAAATTCTATAAGAAGCTATAAGTGAAATATTAGCTGCATAGTTAAAAGGTTATGTTCATAAAATGATACTGACTTCTAAGCAACAATGTCATATTTGAAAGTAAATAATTAGTATGTTAATTTTTAAAATCATAACCAGGTAACAATATACGTTAGTGCTTAACAAATATTTAAAACCTATTATTTAGAAGATGCCTGCAGCCGTAGCACTGTGGTGTCCGATCCCGTCAGATCTTTGAAGCTAAGCAGGGTCAAGCCTGATTAGTACGTGGGTGGGAGACCGCCTGGGAATATCAGATACTGTAGGCTTGGGAGAAGGTCCTGGCAACCCACTCCCAAAAGTCAATCTGCCATTGAAAAACCTATGGATAGCAGAGAAGCACTGACAATTTTGCCTAGGTTGTACATAGGGTCACTATGAGTCGGACACAGACTTGACGGTACCTAACAACAACATTTAGAAGATATTGCATATCCTACAGTAATCAATTTTGTAATTTATCATGGTTCATGACTAAACTCATAAAATTAAAGACATGTTTAAAAACTCTTTTTACCTTGAAAAGTTATGAATAGCTCATGTATGAGGCCACGTCCTGGAATTTTAACAAAATGGCACTTATATGATGGTTCTATGACATGGCATGACAAATCAGAGATTAAATTATCCAAGATTTTCTTCAGCACTCTAAAGAGCAAGTCATTATATCTTCCTATACAAGACTTTGTAGTAAAACGCACAGCCATCTTATACGAATAATCAGGTTCCCGATAGGCTTTGAAAAAAGATGAAAACAAAAACTATTGTGTCTAACATTAATTTCCTCTACCAATTATTGAAAAATATGTAATACTAAAATCTCATCAATTTCACAAATCAGCATATAAAATTTACTTATCTTATAAAATGTTTTATTAATTTCTCTTCACAAAATATATACAACTAATAATTTTTAATAAAAATGTTATTTTTATCTGACATATTATCACTTACAAGAGGAGAAATGGCTTCCACAGGTTGACTGTATGGAGGAGCTAACAGTATCAGGAAAAAATGATTGTTTTTGGAGAGGCTCTTTGCAGAAAACATCGTTGTCAGCTCAGACTAGTGAAGGGATCATTTACTTTTATAGAATTAAATATCATAGTTGTTTGTTCATTTGGCATACCTCTAGGCAAGTGCTCCACCACCGAGCTGCACCCCAACCCCTTTTTTTATTTTTTATTTTGAGACATGGTCTTGCTAAGTTTTGCAAGCTACCTCTGGCCTAGAACTTGTAATCCTCCTGCCTGTCTCCAGAGTTGCTGGGATTACAAGTGAGCACCAGGGCACTTGACAATATCAGTTTTTAAGCTACTTGGTAAAACTGTGATAAAGTAGTATGTAGTTACATACGTAGGCAGTGCAAAGTGGGGAGTTGAAAAAGGCTTATTTAGGGCAAACATATGTTAATTCAAGAGTTTTCTTAATCAAATATGCCTCAAAATACTTAATAAGTCATAATGATTACTTATAATAGACTTATTTTCACTAAATAAAAAATATTACACTTAATTTTGATTCAAATTAAATGTATAAATTAAAATATTCCTGTATTCTTACCAAAGATCATAAAGTCATATCTCAACTTTACTACATTTTCTTCTTGGGTTTCTGCATTGATAGTTTTATAAGAAAAAATACACGTGTAAGTTCCAGACAAAGGTTCCAGGAAATCTTTCAACACCAGCTTTCCTGTGTTTGTTATACTCATTCGGCTATTTTCTAAACAGAAACAGTAAATTATTTGGTTATTTAACAGATAATTCAAATGTTATTTTGTAAACTTGGGGTTACACATAAAATAATCTTTTTAAATTAATGGACTATTTCAACCTGAAGAATCTAACAAAATCTTAATTCTGTCATATTCTTCTATGAAAAGCCATAAGAGATAGTTACACTTTTGAAATATATGTTGGTTTTCTTTGATTCTTGGCATCTAGTTTCAACTGGTTTATACCAGTAACTCAGTAAATGAGATACAATTCTTCACATAAGATATAAATCAATAATGTTCATATCCCAAGGCAGTTTTCTAACACCATGAAAACGTACATATTAACTATTTCATATTACTGGTGCTGCAAGGAAAAAATTTAGGTTTTATAAAAACATTTTTAAGTAATACAGATCTGGGAAGGAGGGCACAAAAATCATTGCTTCAGGCCTGGGGATGTAGCTCAGGGGTAGAGCATTTGCCTACCATGTGTGAGGCTCTAGGTTTAATCCCCAGCACTGAAAAAGAAATGATAATACTGCTTCAGTTGTTGCAAAAGAACATAAGGCACAGACCAAGATATAGCATAATTTGTCTAAGTGTAGAGCAAGTAAAACTGTAAATTTGTTCTTTTAAGAAATGACAGTGCTTTTCTAAAACAACGTTCACATCTTTAAAAAAGAACATATCAAAATCAAATAATTTACCTGATAATGTCTTTTCATTAGGCCCTACCCATAAATAGGTGGGATCCACTGTTTCTTTACTAGCACGATTAAAATCCATACAGATAAGGACTGGGCTATTTTGATGTAACTTGACATATATTTTCACTGTGATGAAACAAAATAATGTATACATTATACAGCAAAATTAAGAAATACACTCCCACTATTTTGTCCCAAGAAATAACTTTTCTTCATTTCAGTGTTTTAAAAATCAATATAGTATTGTA
>VMDO01022250.1:0-33838 GCA_007922755.1 Pedetes capensis
ACAAGCACACAAAAATATAAAAATTATTTTTAACTTGAATATATTTTTCCTGTAATAATGAGGCTAACTTGAAAGTCTTATTGCACAGTAAATTGTAGAATATGCTTTGATTAACATGTTAGTAGTTTAGAGATATCTATGTGAACTCAAGTGTCAGATTGTTTAAGATAGTATGCTGCTCTTCCACTGTACATCTGTGAGACACAGAACAAGTTAAATAATCTCCCAAACTGTAGATGCTCATCACTAAAATGGGAGAACAAGTTAAATAATCCCCCAAACCATAGATGCTCACCATTAAACTGGGAATAATATAATATCTAATTTTTACAATTGATTTGAAGATCAAATGACACAGAATATAAAAAAGTGTCTAATACCTACAAAATCCTATTGATATAATCATTAGCCCATATATGTAATATTTCATATATGCCAACTAGACTTTAAGAATGAATGGTTCTGGGAGTGGTGCCAAACACCTATTATCTCAGTACTAGAGAGGTGGAGGCTGGAAGGATTTGGAGTTCAAATCCAGCATGGCCATCTTTGGGGATATGTTATACTGTCTAAAAAAAGGAAAAGAAAAGAAAGAAAAAGAAACTACTCAAGTCTTATAGAACATTGGGAAATTGTCATTTCTGCTAAGTAATTTGAGAAAATATACAATTCCTTAAATTTGTTTTTATCAGTTGACTTCTAGGAATCTACAAGGTTTAACTTTATTTATATGGGTGCAACAAAAAGTATCTTATAAAAAGCTTCTATTTTATAAACATGAAATACAAACTAGAGAATATATTATTTAGAACTACTAAAATTTTCTTATGTATCTTGATAAAAGAACAAATAAATGTTCTTAGATTCTGAATTATAATTCCTTTTTGCATTTTTAATGCTAACTATAGATTTTAAGTTTTTTTATTGGAAATTTTTAATGTACAACTTAATGTGTTTCATTCTGACATGCATTTCATTGTGACATTTCCATGTGTGTTCCATTATACATTGCACAGATAACTTCCCCCTTACCCTTGTGTGTACCTCCTCCCTTCTCACCCCCCTGCCCCCACTAATGGCCTCTCTTCTACTTGCATGTCTTTTTGTGGAATTATTTTTCTATAAACCCTTGCATCCCAATGACAATTCCAGTCCAAACTTTTTCTGTAGTGATCTATATTTTTACATTGTCAGTAGTATTACATGAATAATCTAGCCCATTTGTATTATTACCATTCTTTGGTATTGTTGGTATTATTATAATTATTTCCCAAACTATTATAGGTGGGCTGTTTACTTTGAGGTCACCATCTCTCTCATTCCTCACTCCTCCTTGCCCCTCCTCCCCCCTCCTGTCTTCTCTCATCAACTCTTCCTTTCGCTATATCCCTCCCACCTTCTTTCTGCTCCCTAAATTGTCCCTTCTCCACTAAGTTGACTTTAGCTTTTTATTATGTTGCAATTTTGGTATAGGATTTTTTCCTTCTTTTAAATTTGATGCAGCTCCCACATATAAGTGAGAACATGTGGTATTTCTCTTTGGGGCTTGTGTTCATTCACTTAAAATAATTTCCTCCAATTCCATCCATTTTGCTGCAAATGACATTATTTCATTTTTTTTTATTGCTAAGTAGTATTCCATTCTTTTTTATCCATTCTTCTGTTGATGGGCACTTTGGTTGATTCCATATCCTCACTATTGTGAAAAGTGCTGCATTGAACATGGAGATGCAGGTGCTTCTGTGGTATGATGCATACGTATTTACTCTAATATTTAACCAGAGAAGTATACCAAAGCTGATTTAGAAGAATGCTAATTGGAGCATTTTTATTATTGTTAGTGTATTCATGCTGTTGTAAGGTCGCTGAGGAAATTTTATAGAAAAATAAAGATATAAGGAAATTTTCACATATTGTTAATTGGAGAAAAGGCAAAATATAAATTATCACAGTTATTCTCATATATATATACATGTAATCTATTTAAATTATTATAAATCTATTTAAATTAAATTATGTGAATGTTTCTAGTCCTGATAATACTGAGGGCTTGTGCTCATTTTATCTCTTGAATACCATCCTCACAATCATCCACGGAGAAACTATAATACTAGGAAACATTTATTTGAATTAGTAACCAAGATCAGCCCAAACAAGGTTGTGAGAGACCTCTGCCTAGAACACATCACCATCTCTGTCCTAATACTCTTTGGCATTTCATTATTGCACATTGCCAGAGAGAGTAGATGATATTCCTGATAGAAAATGAGCTTGCAGGTTAAAATAAAGTATACACAAGTAGAAATGGAAGAAAGGAGTGTATACAAGACATCAAAACAGTTGCTTTTCATACCTGTTGCATTATGGGTAATCCTTTTTCTTGTCATATTGATTTCAGGATTTTCTGTTTTTCCAGCCTAAATTGCAATATGGCTGCTTAAATTGTATTATCACACAAGAATTAGCTCAAATGAGAATTAATTTAATCATGTATAAAATTTAACCAATTCTACATTTGGGGGCTGGGATTTAGCTTACTTGGTAGAACACTGCTCTGCAGTCTCTAGGGTCCCGGGTTCAATACTCAGCACATAAAAAAAAAATGGGAGAAGGATCTGGCAATCTACTCCCAAGGCAATCCTGAAACAATCAGCCATTGAAAACCCTATGAGGGTCACTATGAGTCAGACACCCACTCAACAGCACCTAACAACAACAACAATAACAACAATCCACTTTAACAATTTGTGTTATACAGATGACACAACTTTGCTTGCTGAAAGTGAAGAGGATTTGAAACATTTACTTATGAAGATCAAAGAACATAGGCTTCAGTATGTATTTCAACTCAACATCAACAAAAACAAAATCCTTGAAACTGGGTCAGTAAGCAACTTCACTGTAAATGGAGAAAAGATTGAGGTTGTCCAAGCTTTTGCTTTACTTGATTCTATAATCAACACCCATGGAAACAGCAGTCAAGATATCAAAAGACTCATTGCTTTGGGAAAACCTGTGGCAAAGACCTTTTAAAAGTACTAAAAAGGAAAGATGTCACATTGAAAACAAAGGTATACCTGACTCATGCCAGGGTATTTTCAGTTGCATCATATGGTTGTGAAAGCTAGACAATGAACAATGGAGACACCAGAAGAATTGATGCTTTTGAATTATGGTGCTGGAGATAATAATTGAATATACCATGGACTGCCAAAAGAACCAACAGATCCACCCTAGAAGTGCAACTAAATTGCCCCTTGGAAGCAAGGACGGCTAGGCTGAGTTTTACATATTTTCGACATGTAGTCAGGAAGGATCAATCCCTGGAGAGGGATATCATGTTTGGGAGAGTGCCAGGTCAATGAAAAAAGGAAAACCCTCCACTATACAGATTGACACAGTGCCTGCAACAATGGACTGAAACATAAATAGGATCGCATACCTGGCACATAACTGGGGGCTGTTTTGTTCTGCCATCCATAGGGTTGTTATGATGGCCTGTAACAACAATAGCAATCCACTTTAAATGATTTTTCTGTTTCTCTTTCCAAGTATGAATGTCATGTTTTAAAATGTTGTGGTATTTCCAGTAGTCTCCACGATTACCCTCTGACTCAATGATTTACTTGTAGCACACACAGAGCTCAGGAAAACCAGTTAGCTCACAGAAATGGTTTTTTTCAGTGAAAGGACACAAGTGAAGATCAGCAAAAGTGAAGACACATGATGTAGAGTCCAGGAGTGAAGGGATACAAGCTTCCAGTTGTCCTTTCCTGTCAAGCCTTATGGATGGTGCTTAATTCTCCATAATAATGTGTGGCAACATGCACAAAGTATTGCCAGCCAGGGACCCTCAATCTCTAAACCTGTAAACTTAGTGTCCAGATATTTTTGTGGGGTGGGGAGTACCTTGATCAATAGATGTGGCTGATTGTCCATGTTGCTAACTTTAGTTACTCTGTCTCTGGACACATCCAGAGTTCAAAATGGTAATATATGATCCATGGATCCTACTATTAATCACATTGGCAATACTGACATGGCCCAAATTCCCAGGTAAACAAAGGACTAAGAAGTATTCCTCTCAGGTTCTGGTACTGAGCTTGGATCACTCATACCTGCTGAGTTAAAACTTTAGTACACACACACACACACACACACACACACACACACACACAGCTTGCTTTATTTAACTTGTGTTGTCAAAAAGGATAGATGAAAGAGTAGCTAATTACGTGCAGAATTAGTTCAATAGTTTGTACTAATTACAAAAATCATGCTGGGCAGGGTGGTGCATGCCTGTAATCCCAGCAGCTTGGGAGGTGGAGGCAGGAGGACTGCAAGTTCAAGACCAGAGGCAGTCTGTGTAACTTAGTGAGACGCTGTCACAAAAAAAAAAAAAAAAAAAAGTAAAAACTGGGCCGGGGGCGCAGCTCAGTGGCCCAACACTTGGAAAGCATGCAAGCACGAGGCCCTGGGTTCAACCCCCAGTACTGAAAAAAAAAAAATCTATAAGGTTCAACTTTTAATTATACCACGAGAGACAAAAATGGAGCAAAAAGAGAATGAGTCCTTTATATGTAGTGGCTCAGTTGTGTATGTCCTCTACCATTCCTCAAACTGTGTGACCTTTTTACAAATATCATTAGTTTCCTCCATTTCATTCTGTGTAAAATGAGGATCAAATGAGTTAATACAGAAATAAAACTTTAAACTGTATTTAGCTAGTAACAATGGTATGATAAATAGTAAATTATGTTATTACTAACCAATATGCTCATACATGTCACTTGAAAGAGCCTCATATGTATTATCATTGACTATTGTATTTTCTTTGTCACTTATTCAACTGATAAAAAACATGTAAGTAAATATATGAATAACTAAAATTTTGACAATTTTTAATCACTAAGAAAATTTGACCCAAACAGGAATATATTTAGAGAAATTACCATCCTCCTAGCCCAAGGTGTAGGGGGGAATGATATACATATTTCTCTACCTCTAGCATTCATTTTTCTAATTTTACATTTTATGTCAGATAGTTCTAATCTATTATCAGATGTAGATAAAAGGACTTATCATATGCATCAAAACAAATTCATAGCATGAATAATCTACTGGATACATTCTTTAGGATATAGTCATCCTCAGGCTTTTTCTTTTTTGACTGGAGACATCTTTAAGGAGAAAAAGGAAACTTATTGGTCAATATCAGTTGTGCACACACTTTCTAGATACAAGAAGGCAAGAAAATTTAATGATAGCCTCATTAATTTTATATCTATTTTGAGGCATTCAAATCTCAGATAGAAAACTGGGATGCATTTAGCATAGCCAGAGAAAGGATGTCATCTACGCATATAGAGTTTTTGCTGTAGCTAATGACATTGTTCAAAACAAAGTTATTAAAAGCATAATGTAGTGGTCAGCTACACAGGTACCAGTGCCACATCATTATATTTTAAAGTACTAGAGCACATGATTCCAAGCTCTTTTGCTACTATCTCTTTTAATATTAATGTAATATCTAAAGTGGAACATTCATCTCAATTTCCTATATATTTGACTGGAAAAATTTTTATGCATGTATCATCAAATTATTTTGTACATTTTGACTCATTCTTAAAACATAAACCAGAATAGAAAGAAAAATATAAATATAAATTCTAATATATTCTTATACCATTATATATGTTCTACCTGTTTGGAGACTAGAATAAAAGAATCAGTATACAATACAAGGGTTTTTATTTAAATATAATTTCTTCTTTGCATCAAAATTGGATAACATCAAGGCACAAATTGGAGATGTGCCTGAAGAATAGTAATTCCATCATACTTTTCCAGCACATGCATGTGCAAAAGGTGATGAAGCACCCAGTAAGCTGCTGTATCTTTGCTATACAAGGGATTTACTACTAGGGTACTTTGTCTTTAGACATGGGAGCTGATAGTTGGTACATTTATTATTACATTCCTATTGGGTACCAGGAACATCACTTAAGTAAGTAAGGAGTATTCATTCTCCTGAATGCAGAATCACTTGATATAGCTTGTACTTCTTCTAACCAATCTTCATCTATTGAGTTATATATCTATCTACATTTCAATGATAGGAATAGAAATAACATGCTCTTTCCTTTAAATGATAAATGGAACAATACCAGTGCATCATGCATATTCATTTCAGTACAGCACTTTAACATTTTTACTGTTGATTACCATATGGATCTCCATTTTTATGAGAATTTAGAAATTTTTAAGTTTCATTTTTCCTTCCTATGATTATTGGTAGTCTGAATTCTCAATAACTTCTCTTGCAAACACAGGGTTTTTCTTTCTGTAGATAATTAGAGAATAGTTAAAGTGAACAATTTTAATATCTGCAGGTTTCAAGCTGCTTGTAGTAAATGCATAGCTGTGTTTTGATCCTCTGTAATACAGTCTAAATTCCTTTTGACAGATGTACTTTTAGTATGCACCGAGATATATACTTTCATAATTTAAGTAGCTCAGGAAAAAACATCTAAGAATTACTTTTAATAGCCCCCAAAATACCACAACTTCAAACATTAAATCCTACTCTTTTATAGATATCAATAGAATATTAAGGTCTTAAAAATTTTAAATACCTAAAGGATATACCAAAATACCAAAAAAGCACATGCAGTTTTTCATCAAATATATATATATGGTAAGTAGATATATACTTTTGGGTCCAATACAAATAAAGAACAACTTCATGAATGTATTAGGAAATAGACTAGTGGGTTTTTTTTTTCAATTTAACCAACAAAAAACATTTTCACTTAGTTAAATTAAATGTTTTAGCAAAGCTACATTAATAAAGATTTTGTTCTAGTATTTCCAAATGGACTCATTATTTTATATCAGGTAATGATATTTTTCAATGAAGTGGACTCTATTTCAAAGTTCTCAAGTTATATTGTATAAAGCTTTGAAAAAATCAAAGTTCGATGTATGTTTTCTGTTTTAAAATAACTGTTTAACATGTACTAAAATAAGAAAATCCTACTACCCTGCCTCAGCAAGTGTGCAGTAAGCTCTTGAGATTGCATTGTCACATCACTACAATCCAAAATGACAGTGATAAGATCAAATAAAATCGATGTACATGTTACTATTTTTGTATTTTTTGGTGTGCTTTAACAGTTGCTACAAGTCTTTATAATCTTTAGAAAAGGGATTGAATTGTTATTAAAAGGATTTTTGTGACTTTCTTCAGATGAAATAGGTGCTCTACAGATGCAGACAATTATAGCAGCAAGATCATTGAATGTATTCCAATGATAATCATTTAAGGAATCCCCTGAGACTAGTTTCCTCAAAAAATGAAATAACAAAACTGGACATGCTGGTCACTGTGACACACACCTGTAATCCTAGTAAATTGGGAGGATGAGGCAGGAGGTAGCTTGTGCAGCTTAGCAAGATTCAGAATAAAATAAAAAATATAAAAGAGATTAGGGATGCAACTCAGTCCTAGAACACTTGCCTAGCATGTGAGGCCCTGGGTTAAACTCTCTAGTAACGGATGCCCTGTGCCATCAGATCCTGTCAGATCTTGGAAGCTAAGCAGGGTCGGGCCTGGTTAGTGCCTGGATGGGAGACTGACTGGGAACACCAGAAGCTGTAGGCTTGGGAGAAGGACCTGGAAACCCCCACCCAAAAGTTAATCTGCCATTGAAAACCCTATGAACAGCAGAGAAGCACTGACAATAGTGTTTCCCCTGTTGTACAGAGGGTCGCTATGAGTCTGATACTGACTCGATGGCATGTAACAACAACATATATATATATATATATATATATATATATATATATATATATACACATATGGATAGCAGTTTTATAGCTGTTCTGTATAATCCTTGAAGAGTAAGCAGTAAAGATTTTAAACCAAATTGAAAATGCAAAATTGGGCAATTTAAACTATTCTCCTAGAAGTTCCTTTGGAGTAATTTAATGATATAATTTATTACAATGGTCAGTGATCCCCAATTTTCTGTTTCTCTTCTTTGTTACAGCATTAGCTTATAAAGGGCATGTTTCATATTTAATTCAGTATCTCATATAACCAATACCAGTAAAAGAACACAGTACATATTGTGAGGATGAATTGAGTTAGTAAATATATTAATTGTTGTTAGGTGCTGTCGAGTCAGGAATTAGGTATTGTAAGAACTAAGCCTGAAGCCATACCAGTGTGGAGTCCTATCCCATCACATTTCGGAAGCTAAGCGGGGTCAGGCCTGGTTAGTACTTAGATGAGAGACTGCCTGGGAACACCAGGTACTGTAGGGTTGTGAGAAGGACTGGGCAACCCACTGCCCCCAAAAAACAATAAGCCATGCAAAATCCTATGGATAGCAGAGAAGCACTAACAATACTGTTTCTCTGTTATATGTAGGGTTACTATGATCCAGACACAACTCATTGACCACTAGCAACAACAACAATAAAAATTAAGGAAAAAGTCAGTATAAGGAAAGATAAAACTTGTACAATTATGTAGCATTATTACATTTCACTGAAAAATTCTTTCTGACCACTTTGATGAAATTTTTCAAGAAGGAGTAGAGAACGGTTATGTAACTCTGTTAGTCTCAGCTACTCCAGGGGCTCAGGAAAAGGAGGATTTCTAGAGCCTCGGAGTTTGACACCAGCCTGCGTAACTTAGCAAGACTCTATCTACAAAATACACAAACAATAACACAATTATTCCAAAACACAATCCATAATGTTGTAAGGTCTATTGAGGATAGTTTAATTTAATAAGTATTGGAACTTTGTGGGGTGTGCGCCTCCCGGTCTGGCCTGGATGTTCTGAAGGGTGGTGGTGCCAGGCACACAGATATTAACCACAATTCACTTGGGACCCTCAGGTGAGGGGTGTGGACTCTTGAGGACCTCGGGATGCCAGCGGAGATAGGAGAAAGGAAAAACTTGGGCACCTTTGCCTTGAGGGGACAAACAGAGCTCTTTATTTCTCTGCACTTTATCAGGGTGGAGAGAAAAGCCAAAGCATACAGCTTTAAACGCTAGCAGCTCTTATACAGTCTTAAGGGCAGATGCTTCCATGTTGGTGGTCTTGGGGGAGAGTGAGTTCTTTCCTGTTGATGGTTGCTGCGGGAGAGCATTCTTTCCTCACTGAAGGTCCAGGCAAGAGCAGAGAGCTGTTTCCTCATTGGTGGTCTGGGGGAAAAAGGGGTCTTTCCTTGTTGATGGCCAAAGGTCCAGGTGAAAAAAGAAAAGGGTTGAGCTGCCTCAGTGCAGCTCCTTACATAGCTCGCCCATGGAATGGCCTGAGCCAATCAGCTTTGAGTCCAATTGTCCAATCAGGTTCGGGGGACTTGTAAAGGGTTTGTACAAACGTCCAACCAAGTTACTTTCATTTTCCTTAGATTTCTAATTTACAAACCAGATCTTCGAAAGCCGTTTTCCCAGTTTTGGAGTTTTGCCAATTTCCTCTCAATTTCTCCCTACACAACTTATTTTCAATAATTCTCTGTCCCTGTACTGAACTTAGTATAAAAATTATATAAAGTATATGTTCCCTGCCCTGGGGTTTAGCTCAGTTGGTAGATACTACCCTGTACTCTCTGAGGCTCTTGGGTAGGTCCCAAGAACTGCAAAAATGGGAACAGTACCCATCACCCCGTTCCTGAAATAATCCCGAAAACCATCAGCTATTGAAAGCTCTGTGAATAGCACAGAGGCACTGATATAGTACCAGACATGTCACAGTGTTGGGTAGTGTTTTGTTCTGTTGTACATAGGGTTGTTATGAGTCAGACCTAACTCAACAGCACCTAACCAATAACAAAATGTACCCTAAAATCCATTGAACTAATAATTTTGAGCATTAATCAAATAAAGTGTCTTTTCATAATTATTCTATTTGCATTATCTAATTTTTATCATTACTGCCTCGTTAATATTTTCATAGGCTCAAGTGGTTTGTTCTTTGCGTTTTTAGCTTTCATACTTACATAATTTTCTTTATAATTGAAAAAGGTTATATGAAACGAGGAAGAATTTTCCTCCTGATAGTGAGACAAGGCACACATTTATATTTTTTTTTATTTTCAGTCTGAATACTTTGGTTTAGTTTGTTTGGACTAATCATTTCCCAATGACTATGAGTCAGACCTGACTCAATGGCACCTAAAAACAATAAGAGCAATTGTTTCTTTGAAAGTTTCTATATTTTAAGACCTTGATGACCTATTCTAAAGTAATGTGAGCAAAATATTGTTCAGAAAATTTGGTGTATTAGAAACTGTCCATTTAAAGCAGTGAAATTCAAACATAATTTATTTCATAAAACTTGGTCCCAACATATTCTTTCTTTTCCTTAACCTAGGTTAATTTTGATAGTGTATCATGTCTCTACAGTCTTCAGTTCAAAATTCAAAACTATATTCCATAACCCACTTGGCAAAGAGATTGATTTTAAAAATGATCCCCCCAAGCAGTAATTTTATAGCCATAATTGCATGAGCCACACCCAAGCTATTACCACATTAAAGTGAATTTTATGTCTTTAGTCCAAATAAAATATATTACTGACTTAAAGAAATGAGCTTAGTGATTGTTACAAAGAAATTGTTGATAAATGGCCATAGAATTCTAGGCAGGAAAAGATCTCAAAGATCACACAGCATATAAGCATTCTTTTTTAGCTGAATGATAAACGACTGACAGAACCAGAGCCAAGATTCTTCATTCCTAGTGCATTGTTCATTCTTCCACCCTATAAGTACATAATGTCACAATATTTCTGATACAGTATTTTCAACATTTATTTGTATCTCAAGGAATTCTATTCAGGGGCTTCACTATTAATACACACTAGAAACAAAACTAGACTCATGTTCTTATTTTTCCATTTCTGTGCTGGTGCCAATACCAGACTTATAATACTGACATCACCTTTGCCCTCCTCTTCTGTTGAATCATCCACAAAGTCATTGTCATAGCAAGCAACATGTAATAACAGTCATGCTAGGAACTTCAACTGGATCATATACCTTTTTCTCAAATAATTTCTATAAGTCAGGTAATATTATTCTCCTATTGATAGAAGTGATCTTCTTTCAGAAGAAGAAATCTGGAACTTCCTCATAGTTGCACAGTTAGCCATCAGTTTACCACAGGACTCAACAGAGACAACATGATGCCAAAACTCTCCCATGACCATGACAATTGCTGTACTAGAGACTTGACTTAAGAGTTTCTGCTTTGTGTCCCTTTCTTTTCCTTTTTCTATGATGACTTGATTCCACAATCAAGTGCTGTTAGATGCCTGTGGGAGGATATTACTGAAAAATATACTTAGAATAAAAAGACAGTTGATAACAATAGTAATTTGTTCAGGATGATAGATCAGAAAAGGAGAAAAGTGGCTTACATTTTTGAAAGCTAACAATTTCAAATTTAAAGCAAGATTGAATTTAAATAAAATGGGACTTTGCTAGCATTCTCTTCTGCTTTATGATATTTTACATCCTACAAAACTTAGCTAGCACTTTTTCTGTTTTCTTGTTATATACATCTTTGTCTCTGGGCTTGTTTTTTCCTGAAGTATTTTTCTCAGCTAAAGTAGTTAAGTAGCTATTTTATTCAATATTTCTACTACATAATTAACTGAACCTTTTATGGCCAATCCACAATTTTGATAATGCCATAGAGCACAAGTTTATTGAGCTGACATTCATTTCTGAATCTGTAGATATGTTACTGGACAAACTTGAAAGTAAATAAATCGACATGAAGATTTCAAGAATCATCTAGTAATTATTTGTGATGTAATAATTAAATTTCATTTTAAAGAAAGTGATAACATTATGCTTTTTCATTATTGAACTCTAACTTGCTATAGAAAAATCCACCTGGCAAGTTATTTGAGATCAATTTCTGTGTATTCAATGACTTCTGTCAAGTTATATTTAAATTTTAAGATGTAGATCATAATCTCACTGAATGAGCAGTAAAATAATTACTGTGCATTCCCAAATTATTTCTATAATATGTATCCCATAGATATTTAATTAGTGCATTTTTATAGAAATTGATAAAAATTACCAACATTATTACCGAAATGCTGTATAAATGAACCAAAAAGATAGCTTTTTTGTGGTGAACTCTAGGTTGTTTATTTTCACTAACTCAAAGCTATATATATATCACGGTGCTCTGGTTAGGTAGATGTCCTCCAAAGGTCCACATGTAAAGCCCTGGTCCCCAAAGTGGCAGTGTTGACAGGCACTCTGGACCTTTAAACAGTGGGACCTTATGGGAGGTCCTTGGATCTTTAAGGTCATAGTCTCAAAAGGAATTGTGAGACAAGCGTTTCTAAGTCCCTTTCTGTTTCCCAGCTCAAAATATGAACACCTCCCTCGATATGCATTCTCTCTGTCATTTGCCACACCCACCAGAGGTCTAAATCAATGGGGTCACTTGATATTGGGCTTGAACTTCCAGTTCTGTGAGACAAAATAAGCCACTCTTAATATATAAATAGCCTATATCAGATATTTCATTTTAGTTTTTCAAAGGTAGACTAATATACCAACTGTTTTCAAAATAGCCCAAACAAGCTAATTTTTAAAGCCAGTAGAGTCTGCCTTCTTGGCATACCCTGGGAAATCGACATCTACAGCCATCTGCAGATGAAATAAACCTCAGGATTTAAATCTACTCTCCTTTGAAGCTCTCTAATCCAAAGTGCTGTTAAAGGCCCTGTCCCTAGTTTTTTTTCTCCCCTCATTCCCTGCTGCATAGCTAGTACACACAGATGCCCGCAACACACTCATATTGTGAGGGACTTCCCCTGTATAGCCCTACTTGAGAACCTGCCAAAGCCTCCTCCAATGGAACTTGTGGAAATATCTGTCACTTCTTGGCTTCTTGGTTATAGCTTTTTCCTGATTAGTCTCAAAATCCCTCAATTTTCCTATAATTTTCTATAATTTTCATATAAATCTTTTTTAGTTTTCTGAATAATTATAGTATATTGTGATATAACAGAATATTTATAATACTCTATCTCTTGACATTATTGTGAGAGTTAAATGAGCTTGTACCAGTAAAGTGCTCAGAATATTTTCTAATTCATGTATGCATTTAATAAAGGCAACTAATAATGTTATTGTTATTACTCTTACTATTTACCAAGTCCACAGATACGTCACTGTGAGAGCTGCCCCAATCCTAGAATTTCTCAGACCTTTCCCACACCAGGAGATTTGTAATTATTATTGTTAAATGCCACATCGGGAGCCTATATCTGACATAACAAAACACTGCCCAACCAGGTGCCTGCCCAGCACTATGTCAGTGCTTCTCTGCTGTTCATAGGGTTTTCAGTGGCTGATTGTTTTGGGAGGAGGCTGCCAAGTCCTTCACCCTTAATTGCCATCCTGGGGATTGAACCCAAAGCCTCAGAGCACACAAAACTAGCATTCTACCAAGTGAACTAAATCCCAACCAATAGGAGATTTAAGGAAGTTTAAAACAGGTTTAAATGGGAATGTAAGTCTCCTGGGGGCTGTATTTACTGGGGATATTAGTGTGAGCAAGGGACAATTTCATTAACTAAAATCCCAAAGCGATTTATTTATCTACGTAAATGACATTGTAGCAGTTTTTATACCATAATGTATACTATATGTTAGGTATGTTTTGAATTAGATGAATAATCTTGACACTTCTAAGTGAATTTTTGAACACATTCTGACTTTGTTCCTCAGTAGAAGATTCTCCATATGTGGAATTTTAATAACAATGGTGATATGCATAAAATTGAGCCCACTATCAAGGAGTTCCTGAAATTATAATCCATCCGGTTTATTGTGAAACTAGATGACCTGAATCTAAAACACAAATTCTTTATAACTCACCTAAAATGAATAAATTTCTTCAAATTCAGCTGTCTTCAATGAAAACAATTGCTTTAAAAGGTATTTAGACTGAAAAATAATGAGTACACATTACTTTTTAGTGCAATTGGTAATTAATCCATATTTAATATAGATGGGCTTGTCACTCATAATACTATATACTTGTGTGTAGATTTAAATTACCTCTTTTATCTAGCAATTATAATAATGTAACATTTACTTTATATAATTTAATATTGTTTTAATCAAATAGTGAATTACTATTCTGTTTCCCTTTTTAATTGAAGCTTTCATTAAAATCTTCTGTCAAACTTCTTTTGTTATATTCAATTCCAATGCACAATTGCCATCAAAAGTATTTAGTATTTACTGTTTCTCTTTCCATGAAAATGATATTATGCACATTTCTTATACCTATTGTACTTGTAGAGATCACTTCAATTTCAATGTACAGGTATTACCATTTTCAGGTGAAATGCACACAGAAAAATGTCAACTCATCTAGAACATGGATACCAGAGTTTCAAAAATCAAAGAGCTTGTCGCTTATCTTGATGGAGACTCCATATTAGTTGTCACTTCCATTAAGAGTTTTATCCTCCTGCTGAGAGTTTGAAAATATAGGATAATGTAGCTTTACTTTTAGTAGTTTATCAATGCCTCCACATCAGTGGAAGAAGCCTGAGATTTTGGAGAGAGTTTTGAGATGCTACAAATGCAGATGTTATTTGATTTTAATGAACAATATTCTTTTTAAAATAGTACTTACATTGTTGTTGTTAGGTGCCATCAAGTCATGTCCAACTCATAGTGACCCTTGGAGCCAACCCTAATTCAGAGTGACTTCATCTTAACTGATTATATATACAAAGATTCTATTTCCAAATAATAACACATTCTGAAGTTCTACATGCACATGAATTTGTTGGGGACCCTATTCAACTCTTTTTTCTCAGGCTTTCTATGTATTTATAAGACACGGAAGATGGATCATACACATATTGTAAGTTTCATGTAGATCAAGCAAAACAAGAATTTACATTTGATGACAGAGGTTCAATGAAAAGCATGTCAGAATGAATCACATTAAAGTGTACATTAAAAATTTCCAATAAAAATAAAAAATTAAATTAAATAATAAAAAAAAACAATAATATCAGTATAAGAACACTTCTCACTTCTGGTGACCTGTTGTGTGAACTCCAGCAAGTCACCTTCCCATCTAAAAACTGTGACACACATGGAGAGGTCAAACTAGAATTGTAGATAAAAAATCATTAGACTCGGTATCAGCTCTTTTATTGTGCATATTTTTTTGCCAGCCACGTTATTTAAAACAATGAAATTTTTGCCTTTAGGCAAGATTTGTACTCTCCAGATAATGATAGTACTTATCTTTTCTTAAAATGTTATATTAACTGTTTTGTATTTAGACCCTCAGTGACTTCTAGGGGGTATCTGAATAGGTGGCCCTAGCGTTTTCTGTTTAGTCTCCTTAATTCTTAGTCATAGATTACCTTCAAAATGATAAAGTCACGTTCTGTGACTAGCTTGTTGCATTTGAAAATGGTATAAATTACTTTGACTCCTTAAAGGACATCTATTTAATAGGTATAAAATACTATTATACTGCAATCTCTTTCTTACTGCTTGAAGTACCACTGTGTATTAAGTGGACATCTGCATTTAGCTTTTCATTATGACTTCTAGATTATTTCTTTGAGAGGTTAAAACTAATTCAGCTCCTATCAGTGGATATGAGTAGTCACAATTGCTTCTGTCCAAGGACACTCATGTAAATCAAATGTTAATTTCATCTCTGCAAGGTGCCATTAAAACAGCAATAAGCTCTCTGCCCACATTTCAGCTTTGTGAAGACAACATGCATTTAAATACTCTCTTTTATATCCTTGGCCTTCTGCTCACTAGAGAAATGTCTATTCAGGAACATTTTTACTGCCATGTCTGTCCATCTTCTCACTCTTCAGAGTAATATCCAGTACTGGGAAAAGTCTTAATTGGTGCTGACACACAGAGCAATAGTTTAATATCTATATTCTAAATGCTAGTGTATTGAACACTCTGCTTATAAGTGGGTTTTTCAAGTAAAGTTAATCTCTAAGATATAGATTCTCCTTTAAGGAAGGGATGATTCCTGTGTACGATAAAAAATTCTTTAAGTCTAGCAGAAGAGACAAATGATTATAAACGTAGTTATTAATTTATAATTTTAGTAAGTGCTATGATAAAAATTTTTATTCATGAGAAGACCTTTTCTAAGTAGAGGGTTTGAAAGAAGCTTGCTAACAAAGGACACTAACCTTTTCAAAGTTTTACTTAAATAGAGTGCATAAGTCTAATGCAGGCATGAAGAATCTGGAAGTTATATCCAGTATCACCTGTTTTTATACTGAGCCTCTTAATGACCTTTATCCTTGAAATTGTTGGTAAAACTTAACACTATTTAAGAACTGAGTAATGCTTGTCAAAATAATCTGCATGTCTTCTAACAATCTTACTGAATAAAATTAATTACCTTCTGTAACATAAATAATATTACCCAGACACTCTTCAGCAGTTCATGCATAATGCCTAGCACAATATCTAGCACATTATGATAGAAATGGCTGAAAAGGTGTTTTGAAGAAATACATATGGAAAGACTGAACCTAATTTGTCCTGCTTTACTTTTAAGTTTGGTTGTATATTTCACAAATACCTTTTGTGAATGATTATATTTTGTCTAAAGAAGAGTTTAGTAACTGTATAATTTACTCTTTCAATGTGTTTATTTTAATCCCCACATTGTGTGTGTGTGTGTGATACATATGTATGATATATGTGCATATATCATATAGATGATAAATATGCATACTCAGTGTTGAATATCTTTAGATGAACACATACTTCTTAATCCCCACAGTATGTGTGTGTTTATGCACAAGCCTTCACACTCCCTATTTCTTAATATCAGCTCTATATTTTATTCATTTATATGATCTGCATGTCCTATGTAGGTAATTGCATTTGGATTCTTGGTATAATATAACAATTTCAGTTTAGATAATATATTAGGCTTCACTACAAATAATATCTGATATATATAGTGAAAGAATTTCATTGAGAATATCCACTTGATTTTCTTATTTTTCTTACAAGAAAGTTCTAACAGACTGTAATGCTAGTTGAAATCCAGATTTGTAGGGCTGTGTGCTTGTTTAAAAAAATTCTTGTGCCACGGTACACAATAGTTAAATGCTGAACATAACTTTATTTTTGAAGTACAACTTTAATTTATATGAATACAATTTTCATTTAAAGATTTCAACATATTAAAATGTATTGGAAATATTATGTTAGTTCTAGTTTGCTTCTACTAAGAACATATATTTAAATTCCTTGAATGCACTTAACCTTCTGTAATCTGGAATTACTTGTATTTTCAAAATTTATTGCATTTATCTTTTCCCACCTGTATTTTACTCTATTATGTTATAAACAAGTCCCCTCATACTGATTTCCACTTTGCCTCTGAAATTCTATCAATATAAAATAATCTAGATTAATAACAACACCAACCACAAAGTTATCTGGTCTACATTGCTGCATAGTCATGCCTCCTAGTGGGCTTATCCAACAAAGAGATTAATTTTCACAACTCTATCTCATTTTATTAGATAAAATAATAAGGTAAAAGGTGATAAACAATGAAAAATGAGATTGAAAGAAGAAAATAGGCTTTAACTTGACTTCATACAGTATTTTAATTCTAACTCAATGTCCTCAATTTAGGGTTTCTCATATGGTTAAGCAAGTCTCTTTTCAGCAGTCCTTTTTAAATCAGAGTATTTTATGGTCAAATTATTCTCTAATTAATTAATCATGGAAAAACTGAATATAGTAATTTAAACCAATATGATTTTTTTACGAAATTCAGTAATTATTACAATAATTTTGGAGTAAAGTGACCTATCCAGGAGGCAATGAATTTATGCTCAGCATCACCAGAAGGTCACAAGTGTGAAAATGGCCAGGAAGGAACTCTTGGGAGGAATCCAAACTCAGTAAGAATGGATAATACTATTTGTAAAAGAACACAAAGCCAAATATCTGGAACAAAACTTTGATTCACCCTATGATAACGTGTCAGTGCTTCTCTGCTATTTTTGTAGGCAGGAATTATATTTTTGCCTCTATTCTTCATACTCTTTCCTTCTCAAGACAGCTGAATTTTAGGAGAACCGAACTAGTGTTGTGCACTCTGAGTATATGTGTGTGTGTGTGTGTGTGTGTGTGTATCTTTATAAAAATCAAACTATTTTTGTGCCTCAGGTATTTCTATCAGAAAAACTATGCAAAAAGCATATTCTGAAAGGCAACACGGCTGAGGCTGATAAAATGTTTTTGTTTGTGTTTTGTTTTGTAACGTGAATATGTGGGTACTTCTTTAATTCTGGAAAGATACAATTGGATCTAAAAACTTCTCTATAAGTGGCTGCCTGCCAGGCTTCAGCACGCAGCCCTTGAGTCCCCTGGTAGGCAGGCCTTGCTGTCTGCCATACACTGGGGCTCTTGGCAGAAGACTGTCCCAATTTATGGGGTTTTGGGAGCCACAGCCTTGGGCTGTACTGAAGCAGTAGTTGAGCATCTGGCATGCCAGAAAGCCCAGCGTTTCCACTGGCAGCAGCGCGCCCTTGCCTCGGCAAGCTCTGTGGAGTGCAGGGAGCCAGAAGACCCCCAATAACGCTGTAGGCACAGACTCCACTTCCCAGGCTGCCAGCATCAACCAGTTCACGTTCACTAATGACTGAAAATATATCTAATGAATATCTATAACTGCCCACACCTGCAAGAACTTAGTACCTGAAGGAAAATTTATGAAACCTCTGGGTCATTAATAGCCTGAATAACCCTGGAGGAGTCAAAAAATTCAACATTAAAGTCAAAGATTAACCAGTTCTACATTAGAGCACCATTGAATATCTATGTTACAGCATTTCTAAAATATTCGTTGCCTTTATGGAATAGGTGCCAAATCTCAAATACTATGTTAAATATATTGCATGCATTACATTTTGTATTTTTCACAAATACCTTTGCAAGGGAACACAAATTCCAATGAAAAACCATGAAACTGACTCAGCAACAGCTAAAACACACTTGCTCAAATGTCAGGGTTTATAGGGGAACGAGTTAGAATCTGCCTATACTATTAGTTTTCCTGGTATTAAAACTCCTATGCCATCTGCTTTTCTAGTGACTTTGCAATTTTCATTCTGACTCTTAGGGATCATTAAATAAAGCACAGAAGATTTAGCCTTATAAGGCTTTTTACACTGCTCTGCAATCAAGGTCTGTGTGTTCTTTTTTTTTTTTTTTTATAAAGGGACCTGGACTGGAATCAAAATTAGTTCAAATCAAATCTTCAGTAATTATTTGAGCACCAAGGATCTGGGGCCTATATTACTCAAGATTATTTTCTTTTAATTCTTTCACTGAATTTCTGCTGAAATTTGGATAAGCTTGCCAAATGCTTCTATATCACAATATGTGTCAGGATTAAGCATTAGAAAAATCAATTACTTACAAGAGAGATTTAAAAGAAAAAAATGACTTAAATATATCTGCTTTAACAATTGAAGTAAAAAAAGTCATTTGGAAACAATGTGATATTTGCACAATATTGCTTGCCTACTCAAATAAATGTTTACCTATTCAAGTATCCTTATAAACCATGGGCACAGCATAGATTACAAATATGTATGGCCATATCATCCTCACTAAGTCATGTCAACTGTCATTTGTGTTGTGGTAGGCACATGGCTGCAAACACCATTATAACACAAACACATAGGCAGACTCCTTCCTATCCCAGTAATATTGTTTTCTCTTCTAGAGAAAGCAGATAACATTCAAGGAATTGCATTTTATTTTGGAAGCAGATATGTTCAAGGAAGTACATTTATTGTGGAAGAATTATAATGGGTCACCATTTGTTCTTTGTTGAACTAAATATTGTCCGATATATGACAATGGTCTCTATGTGTTTACTAAGTTATATATAATAAATAAAATGCACAAGAGACAAACTTAAATAAAAAGTGCTATCACCTGTTCAAATTCAAAAGTATAAATGTTCCTTTTTTTCTTTATGAAGAAGGAAAAGCACAACTGTGTTAATATATGTTTCTTTCAAGACCCTAATAAATCAGAATTTTATATTCTATTATCTTTAAGTATTAGTTATTAATGGAATAAAGGTAGGGAATTATGAAATAAAGGAAAAATTTTTATGCAAAGGATTGTATGCTTAATCACTTCATCTGGTGCTTATCAACTGAGAGAATTATGTAGAATACCACTGAGAAGAAAGAAAAACACCTAGAAAATGAAACATCAAGTGACACAATCCAGAACATTCCCTGCTTGCTTGCTCTCCCACACCAGGCCATATCTATTCATTTCTAAGTCCTGGGGCTTTCACACACACTTCCCTATCTGCTTAAATCTCTTCTTTCCCTAAATTTAACACTTATAAATCCTTGCCTCAAGCTTCACTTCTGTGAGGAAGTTGTGCCTAATGCCCTGGCTCTGCATCAACCTTCCTGTTACACATTCTCCTAGAGCTGTTTTAATTTCCTTCACAGCCCTTATCTGAGTCTGTAACTGAGTATTCACTGATGTGACTACATGTCTATTTCACTCACTAGTTTAAGAGAACAAAGAACATGTCTATTTATGTCTCCCATTTTTTGATATCATTAGCACATTGTCTGGCCTATAGCTGCCAATCACCCTTGATTAATTGGAGGAATATATTAATGAATAATTCATAGCTTTAACTAGGAGTCTATTAAGGATCAAAGAAAACTATCATAATAATATGAGACAGTTTATATCCTTAAAGTTTTGAATATATTCCTTTTTTCTGAAATATTGATACATATTCTATTATATAAATGTAATATACACATAATGTTTTGATTTGCATAGACCTAGCTAAATGTTTATTACAACTAAGCAACTTAATATATTAATCATCTCATATACATCCTTTTTTGCGTTTGGTAAGAGAACCTAAAACTTACTGTCTTAGGTCATACTGTCTACAAATGTACCACCCTGGCATCCAATCGTGTCTGATGTCAGAAACTAAACAGGGTTAGGACTGATTAGTCCTTGGATAGAAGACCTCCTGGGAATGCTGGGTACTGTAGGCTTGGGAGAAGGATCTGGTAGGCCACTCTTGAAACAATCAGACATCAAAAACCAGAGAAGCACTGACATAGTGCCAGGCATGGCGCAGTGTGGGGCAGTGTTTTGTTCTGTTGTACGTAGGGTCTCTATGAGTCAGACCCAACTTGACAGCCCCTAACAACAACAACAAACTACATAATATTAATCATATAATAAAATACTGCCTATAGTTCACATGCTGTATTTTAGAGCTCTAGATTTACTTGTCTTGCATAACTACAACTTCACACTCTTTTACTTGTATCATCTCTCTCCATTTCCTCTTCTACCTCTGGTAATCAACATTCCATTCTCTATGTACTCTACTTTTATTTTCTTTAATATTCCACATACGGGAAAGATCTTACAGAACTCATTTTTCTGTCTCTAGTTTACATTCCTTAATGTAGCACTGACCTTGTAAGATTCAGAATAAATATCAATACAACACTCATGAAATATTTTGTCCAGGACATAGGAAATTTTATTCACTCCTTCCCCATTGCTCCCTGTTAATGCTTCTGGCATCTGGACAGTAGACTTAGAAAGAGACACATGCAGAGAAGAGCTAACCCCACCCCTCACTTGAAGCCTTGCAACACAAACAACTCAAGAGTAAGGACAGTCAGCGTGTGCTCTTATGAAGGCACAGAAATTTAGGGGTTATTTATTAAATGACATCATTTGAAAAATTACTGGCTTATAGAGCTATTTATTCTTTAACTTAAAGCATTCCAAAAGGGCCTAAGTAATCAGATTGAGTGTGTAGTGATGGTAATTCATCTGAATAGTTATTTGTCCACATTTCACAGACTTATAAAAATTTTGCTGTATTTCATGGGATCTATTCTAAGGTGATTTTAAAATTATTAAACAAACAGAAGTGCTAGAAGTATTTCAAAAGTAAGTAGTGCTTTTTTGTTATACAACACCACTTTCAATTTCCAGTCCCCTCTCCTAAATTCAATGATCAAAATGAAGTAACTATATTTACAAGATTCCATAGTTTATTTTTAATAATAATTGAATTATTAGTTACAATATTTGATAGCTGTTTGATATCACTTTTTATTCAAAGTTCTGTATAATTTTAATTCTGTATGGCTAAGGATTTGCATGACAGACTTTTCCTTTAATCTAGCTCTTTCTCTGCATAAAAATTAAATTGTATCTAAGACAAACAACTGTTGCATAAAATGGTCTCAATGGTGTATAACTAGTGCAAAATTTCTGATTTCCATTGATAATAAAAATTATATGGGTATTTGCAGGTGTTGCCATGATGTGAAAAAGTATATGGCCACAATGAAGTGATAAGTTGGCAACAGAGGGAGAGAAGTAAGCACATCGCACACACTGTGGCTTAACTGGCACAGACAGAGTTCTCTACCTTTGTAGGTCCTTGTGTCATTAGCTAAGAGTCTGCTACCAAGAGCATTCACAATATAGATTTTTATAAGCATTTTTCAAATGAGATGTTTGAGAATTCTCTTTCAGTGAGATTGTTGTTGTTGTTAGGTGCCGTCCAGTCGGTATCCGACTCATAGCGACCCTCTGTACAACAGGGGAGACACTATTGTCAGTGCTTCTCTGCTGTTCATAGGGTTTTCAATGGCAGATTGATTTTTGGGAGGGGGTTGCCAGGTCCTTCTCCCAAGCCTACAGCTTCTGGTGTTCCCAGGCGGTCTCCCATCCAGGTCCTAACCAGGCCCGACCCTGCTTAGCTTCCGAGATCTGACGGGATCGTATGCCACGGGGCTACAGCTGCAGGCTTCAGTGAGATAGACTTTATTAATTTATTCATTTCTCATAAGCCTAGAACATGGGCAGTTTTGTTACTAGCCACTCTATTGAGCTTTTCTCCCACATTAATAATTGTTAATACTAGTGGGCAGACGTAGAAAGGGATTGGCACTCTTAAGTGTAATATGTTTGACAGTATGTTAGTATGATATTCCTATTACTACCATCAATCTCAGGAGGAAAAATTGAATTGAAATAACATTAACAAGTCCTTCTGTTCTCAAAACTCAGTTGCTAGGAAAAGATTTTAAAATTCAAATCAATGGTATCCCTTTGGCAATTGAAGAATGAGGAAACCAAAGTATCAAGAAGGAAAGACTAGGTTAACTCTGGGTGACATTTCTCCTGTACACAAGGAAGAGGAATGTAGCACAGTGCTTTCATTTCTCAAGTGGAGGTGAGGCATGTGGGAGATGTATGGAGATTGATGATATTGTTGTTGTTGTTCAGTGCCATTGAGTCGGTACCTGACTCATAGCGACCCTCAAAGGGTTTTCAATGGCTGTTTCGGGATTGCCTTGGGAGTGGATTGCCAGGTCCTTCTCCCATTTCTGCGGTGCTGGGAATCAAACTGAGGACCTCAGAGACTGCAGTGCAGCGCTCTACCAATTGAGCTAAATCCCTGCCTGGGCCTGGCGGTACACACCTCTAATCCCAGCAAATCATGAGGTGAAGGCAGGAGGACCATAAGTACGAGGTCAGAGGCAGCCTGCATAACTTAGACCCAAAATAAAAACTAAAAAATGGGCTAGGGTGCAGCTCAGTGGTAGAGCACTTGCAAAGCTTGTGTGAGCTGTGAGTTCGACCCCCTAATACTGAAGAAAAAAATAACAAATATTTGCAAGTCTTTAAAAGACGGGAATCGAAAGGACCCCATTCCCAATCCCACAAGTGCCCATTTTATCATGAGCAGACCATATATAAAATAATTAGATATCTACCACAAAGAGAAACAGATTATTGGAGGTAGAAATAGAGAAACCTAGAAAGCTAATTTGTTTCTAGGCCCTGCGTATGTTTCCATAGTGTCTTCAGCAACTCTATATATGTTTCTTTTCTATTACCTTGTTATGTACATTGTCATAAATCTTGTTGCAATCAAGAAGTTTGTGTACCACAGAAAGATGTCTGAGTCCTAGTACTTGCAATTTTACTAAATAACTAGTATTCTTAAACCCATTCTTAGGCCACTTTGGATTGACTTTTCATGCCTGCTACACAAATGAAGAAGGATTTATAAACTCTCCCCAAATATTTTTCTATCTGACCAGACAAAAAAACTATTAACTGGGTGATTATGCAAATAAACACGGACATGTTTTTAGGGCAAGATTATGATTCAAAGTGTAACAGTGGATCATGATTCTGTTAAATGGGCAGAACGGCACACTTAAATACATATTGGGAAATATCTATTCAATCTACAGGGGCTGGGATTTAGCTCAGTTGGTAGAGCACCGCTCTGCAGTCTCTGAGGTCCTGAGTTCGATTTCCAGCACCGCAAAAATGGGAGCAGGACATGGCAACCCACTCCCAAGGCAATCCCGAAATAGTCTGCCATTGAAAACACTATGAGGGTCACTACGAGTCGGTCACGACTCGACGGCACCTAACAACAACAATTCAATGTACAAGCTACACAAATGCAGATTCAGTTAAAATAATTTTCTCAGAATTTCTGAGAGACTATAAAAAAATTGTACTAAGTATGACCATTTCAAAGACTCATGGGTTATGTTTTTCCCAAGGAATTAGTGAAAGAATAATTTTACTAGTTTGGCTCATACCCCTATAGTGATTACAATTTAGAATGAAATCCCTATAATGATGACAAGAATGCCTAATAATCAGTAGTAGGTAGAGTGAGTTACCTGTTAAAACATTCCCCTCTACCACTTGTTTACATTTCACAGACCATGACAATTATAAATTTATACTCATCAGCATTGCATGGTATGAAAGATTCATTCCGATTTCTTTCAAATGATTCCAGTATTAAATGCTCATTCCAGGTCCTAAAATATCTTTGGGGACACATAGATGGTTGTGACAAAGGACAGCATAGGCCTCTTACTGTACAGACCTAAAGCACTTCTTAATTCAGATTATACCTGATTGTTTACTGTTTGATGCCTATAGACTAATACTTTGCTCAATTATTTTGGCAAGGAAATTTTGAGTCAATTTTGTTTATGCTTCAGCATGTATTTTGAGTTTTATAGCTGAAATAAAATCAACATTTTTATTAGCATACATTAATTGTGAAAAGTAGGTCTCATTATGACATTTGTATACATTCATATAATGTGCTTTGATCATATTAATCCCTTTATTCTCCTTTCTTATTCCCCATCCTCCTGCCCCTTTTACCATTCTACATTCCTAATAATTCTTTTACTTTCATGTTCTTTCTTCCTTCTAAATTCCACACATTAAAGAAAATTTGCAATATTTGTTTTTGTGAGACTGGCTTATTTTGCTTAATATGATGGTCTCCACTTCTGTCCATTTTCCTCGTAACAACATATTCTTTTGGTGTTTATGGTGGATTAAAACTCCATTGCGTACATATGTTGCATTTTCTTTTCAAATCATCCATTGATGTGCACATAGGCTAGGTGCATAACTTGGCTATTGTGAATAATCCCATGATAAACTTGTGTATCTCTATAGTAAGCTGATTTTGATTCCTTCAAGTATATACCCAGAAGTGGTATAGCTGGATCACATGGTAGTTCTATTCTTAATGTTGTAATGAACCTCCATAGTGATTTCCATAATGGCTGCACTAAGAGTGCACATGATTAACTTTTCTCTACATCCTTTCCAATATTTCTTTTTCTTGGCAGTGCTGGGATTCAAACTCAGGACTTTGCACATGCTAGGTAAACATTCTACTTTTGAGCTACTGGGATATTTCAGTTGTTTATTTGCTTACTTGTTGATAGCTATTCCTACTGAGGAATCTCAATTTTGTTTTGATTTGAAATTCTCCAATAGCAAAAGATGTTGGAGACTTCTTTTCATCTGTATATTAGCCAGTTATAATTTTTCATTTGAAGAGTTTGTTTCAGTTAATTGCCCATTTATTGATTGGATTTCTTTGTTTTAGTGTTTATTTTTTGAATACTTTATATATTCTGGATATTAATCTCTTACAGATGAATAATGGGCAAAGTTTTTTCTGATTGTGTAGGCTTCTTCTTCCCTCTGTTGATTGTTTCTTTTGCTCTGCAAAAGACTTTTAATTCCATATAATCCCATTTGTCAATTCTTATTATTTCCTGAGCCGTTGGAATCCTATTGTTGGAATCCTATTGTGAAAGTCATTGCCTATACCCAGATCTTAAAGTGTTCCCCCTATGTTTTCTCCTAGAAGTGTCAAAGATTTGGGTCTTACTAGAAAATCTTTGATCCATGTTGCACTGGTGTTTACACAGGATGAGAGATAGGAATCTAGTTTTGGTCTTCTACACGTGGTTTCCTAGCACATTTTGTTAAAGAAAGTGTTTTTTTCCAATTTATCCTTATGGCACCTTTGGCAAGAATCAGATGACTGAAGCCATGTGAGCTATTCCTGAGTCCACTATTCTATAAGTTGGCCAATGTGTCTGTTTTTGTGCCAGTACCTTGCTGTTTTACTTAGTTCATGGTATTAGTCAGGTGGTGCATTACTGTAGCAGAGAAACTGAAGAAAACATATGGGAGGAAGTATTTATTGCTGGTTCACAGTTAGAGGATCACAAAGCATAATTGTGGCAGGGTAGGTGTAGCGATGGCAGCCACTGTGGCCCGTGGCAGACAATCTCATGGCATGAATGATAGGAACGAGTGAATAGAGAGAGCAACTGGAACCACAGGTTCAGGGTAAACCCCAAAGTTCTGCTCCCAGGGAAATGCTCCTGCAAAGCTAGAATCTCATCTCCCAATGTTCCCATAGCTTCCACAAGAAGTGCTATCACCTAGGGACCAAATGTTCAAACACATCACCTTTAGGGAACATTTAGAGACAAACCATAACACCCCACACCTGGCTCCCAAAGGTCGTGGTCATCTCATAATTCAAAATGAATTTAGTCCAACTCCAAGAGTCCCCAAAGTGTCAACAGTCTCAACCATGTTCAAAAGTCCAAATCACAGTTTCCACTTAGACTCCAGGAAAACCTACCAGTGAGACTATGCAAAACACAAGACAGGTCGAATACTTACAACAGACCATGACACATTGTAAACATCCCAATACAAAAGTAAGGAAAATGGAGGAGCAGAAAGAAAAGATTGTTCAGAGGCAAGACCAATATCCTGCTTGACTAATAAATCTTGTGGCTCTTGTGTTAATGTTAACAGTGATCATAAAAGTTTGCTACATTCTATGTCTGAGGTCTGTGACCATTTTGGTACCAGGGACCATTTTTGTGGAAGACAATTTTTCCATGGACCACAGAGGGGATGGATTCAGGATGATTCAAGCATATTTCATTTATTGTGGTAATACAGATGAAGGTTCACTCAGTAGCTCACTGCTCACATCAGTACTGGTCCACAGCCTGGGGGTTGGGGCCTCCTTTCTCATGGGACACTGAGGGCCAGTTCTCCCTAATCTCTGGTAGAAGAATTACAGAGAAAGTCCAAATGTTTCTAGACAAAGAAATTTCCCATAAGAATTTGGCAATTTAAAATATTATTTTTTGCAATATATAAAATTTATTGGTGAGAGAAACAGCTATTGATAAAATTTGCATAATAGTTGTAAGAAATTGCACCTGTCTTCTTTTAAAAATAAAGATGCTAATCAATTTCAAGGTGTCTTCAGTGCCTTAAAGGAATATTTGATCCAGTATCTCATCTCAAGAGCAAGAGTTTCTGTTTCATTTTTCTTCATCTGAAACCTAAAAAACTGAGGTACTAGGACAGAAAAACCTTTCTGTGTTCTGACTCTATTCATAATCAAGGAGCTTTGTCATTGCTATTGCTTGAATGTATTGCCCCATCCAAAATTTTATGTTGAAACTTGTTTTCCAAAGCAATAATATTCAGAGGTGTGGCTTAGGGAAGTGAGTCTGTGAGGGCTTTGTGAATGGGCTTAGTTGCCTTTATAAAAGGACTTGACTGGGGCAGCTTTCCCTCTATTCACCCTTTCTATCTCTTGTACCATATGAGAACATACCATTCTTTTTTCCAGGAGATGCAGTAACAAGTAGCCTTGGCAATGAAAATCAGATCCTTATAAAACATCAAGCTTATCAGCACATTCATCTTGAACTCTCAGTCTCCAAAATCATGAAAAATAAATAAGTGTATGTTCTTTATATATAACCCGGTCTGTGGTCCCTGTGTTTACTGGCAGAAGTTTATGGCTTCAGACCACATGTTCAAGTGGTTAATCCATTTTGAGTTGATGTTTTGTGTTTTTGTGCGTAGAGTTCCATGGGTTCACTTTCCCTCTTTTACGTGTGCATATTCAGTCTTCCCAATATCACTTATTAAGAAATGATCTTTCTGCACTTATACTCAATGTTTGTATAGAAGATTAGTTGATCATATATGCTGAGTATATTTAATGGGTTATTTATTGTATCATTGTGGTCTATGTGTCTTATGCCATTTTGATGCAGTTTTGACCAATGTGAATAATGTTTATCAAATTGCATATATGGAAATTGTCACAATGAAAAGCATGTCAAAATGAATCACATTATGATGTACATTAAAAATTTCTAATAATAAAACAAGCCTTTTATAATCAAGTAGCATGATGCCTCCATCTTTGTTCTTCTTCTTCCAGATTACTTTGGCTCTTTGGGGTTTTCTGTCCTTCTATGAAGATTTTAAGATTGTATTCTGTGAAAAAAAGTTGGAATTTTGATAGGTTTGGTGTTAAGCCTATAGATCAAAGGTTTGTTGTTTTTATTAGGTGTCATAGAATCAGGTCATACTCCTAGTAACCCTCATATGGTTTTCAATGGCTGATTGTTTTGAGATTGTTTCAGGAGTGGATTGCCACATCCTTCTCCCATTTTTGAAAGCTTTGATAAAGTCTTTAGAGATGTTTATGTATAACATGACATCTGCACACAGAGACAATTTTATATTATTCTTTCTTTGGGAAGATGTCTTTTATTTCTTCTTCTTGCCTACTTGCATATGCTTTTGAGTCAATTCATGTGTCTCAATTTCTTTGAGTCCAGCCAGTATAGCTTTATTTTGGTCCTTCCACATTATCATTTTTCCTTGAGTTTTTATGTTCCTTGAAGTCTTGCATTACATTACTGTCTTTACATTCTAAGAACTAATTACCTCCTTTAGTTTTTATTGATCAGCATAAAGAAAGGCTTTTATCAGTTGATCCATATAAAGATTCTAAGGCTCCTTTGGTCTATTCTATAAAAGTTCCTGTTACTGTCCTTTCATTTCCTCTTAAGAGGAATGGTTAAGCATTGTGTACATTCTCTTGACCTTGCAAATTCAGGCTAGTTGGTGAGAGTATTTTGTTTTCCCTGTAGAAGCACCATGAAGCAGGCAAGCATTTAAATTTCTCCTATTCCAGTAGAGCTAAGCTAGCTGCTGATACCTGTGTGCTCCACATGTTCACATGTGCCAGATGTGAGGGAGTGCACACCATCTCTAAAGAATGTAGGGCTCTAGTGATAGGAAGAAGGCAAGGGACACATGTCACCTATTTGAGTGTATCTGTAGGTATATGTGCTCCATAGGATACATAGGCCATATTCTTGGTGGGTCTACACTGATCCCTTGCCTCTAAAGCCAATTGTTTAGAACCATATGCCATGAATTCAACTATGCTGATTCTCTCAGTTTGGGGTGAGTTGAAATAGAAGTGAGTAACCTAGCCAATATCTCTTCAGAATAAATGGGTCAGGTGCTTATTTCATCCAACTCCCCACTACCACCAATGGGAGAAATCATAGTCAAAGTGTGTTTCCTTTGGCCCTGAGATGTCCTATCCAGATAAATAAGTGACATGGGTAAAATGAAACTGTTCTTACTCTCTTAATTGTCTATTTGTGGATTGTTCTGATTGACCAAGGTGTATGTACCTCTTAGTTGTATTCCAATAAAGGTATTCTTACCCATGGATAGTTCTTAAAACAGATGATTCTTCCCACCAGTAATCTTATTTTATTAGTAATTGTTAGTGTTGATGCATTTTTATAGAGTTTTGAGATGTGAAATATTCTGTGTCATCATTGTGCTGATATCTATCAGACACATGATTAATAGCATTACATACTTGCATTTTTTCTTTTGTTTTTAACTAAAGAGAATCTTTGATGACATCAAAACTGTGCAGCTTGGGATGTGGCTCAGTGGTAGAGCACATGCCTAGCATGCACATGGCCCTGAGTTAAAACCCCGGAAATGGGAAAAACAAATAAAGCTGTGGTATTCTTGGCAGATGTTTGTTTAAAAGAAAGTATAACTTATTTACTCATTGGAGCATTTGACAGATTTCTAAATACAAAAATATTTATTCAATGAAGAAATAAAGAGTCACATAAGGAGTAATTCATTCTAGCTAACTTGAAATGTAAGTAAGAATTAAGTTTCCCCCAAACAAAAATTGCAGTAGATTAGATTTTTAAAGACAAGCAACAATATCTAGTCTTTTTGCTTTCACAGTGTGATCTTTCTTCTCTTTATCCAAAGATGCTACTTGTTTTCTCCACCCTTGAATTTGGGCTGTTTAGGATGATCAACCTTCTCAATTAGCCTCGGAATGTACTAGTTTTCAGCAGTAAAACTTTAATATCCCAGGAAATATCTGGGCCTTAGGTGAAGAGGGTTGGGTGGAGAACACATCTGTTCCTTTGACGTTTTTTGTTTTTGTTTTTTTGATAGTACTTTGGAGTTGAACCCAGGACCTTGCACATTCTTTGCACATTCTCTTCCATTGGGTTATACCCTTAGCCCATTTAAAAAAATTTTTTTGAAACAAGATCTTGCTAAGTTATTCAGCCTGCCTCTAGCTTCCAACTCACAATCCTCTTGCCTAAGCATCCTATGTGCCTGGGATTAGAGGCATGTCTCACCACACATGGTTTCTTTGACTAATAGAAGGCAGCAGAGGTAAGCTGTAACTTTGGAGGTTGGGCTTTATAAGTTCCATAATTTTTGCCTTTTCTCATACAATTTTCCTTCTTACCCAGTTGTTGTTCTGTGACAAAAACTAAGAAGCCACATTCAGGAGGCCCACCTAGGAAATGAGAAAAGTTCCAGGTCAATAGCCTCAGACTAGTTCCTAGTCAGCAGCTAGCCCAGCTAGCAGTCTTGTAAAAAAAAGGCATTTTGGAAAATTCCAGCCATTACTGTGCTCCAGATGACATGACATGAAGTTGAAGAACAGTTTGGTGCATCCACAGAATCATGAGAAATAATTGTTGAGTGGTAGTGTTTTAATCCCCAAACTTTTATAATGTAGCAATGTGAGGCTATATAGTAAAAATATTGATCCACAAAAAGCCAGCAAGTATTTTCAAGTAAATACTGAAGTATTAAATACTGTGTACGGTGGAAAAGGTATTGGACTTGCAATTATTGTGCAGGTTTACGTTCCAGGTACTCATTTCCTAGCTAAGGGATTTTGAACAAAATCATGCTAATTTCTTCATCAATAAACTGGAAATTACAATACCTTAAAAACTTTGAGGAGTTGCCAAATAAGATGAGGCTCATGATAACTCTTTTAAACCATAGGCACCACATGAGTATTAAACAATATTGCTATGTCAATCATATATGAACACTTTATCTTTTAAAGGATATCATTACTCATTATTACACCTTAAATATAACATTATGTCTATTTAGAATATGGGTCTTATCAAAGTATATTTTCAAGAATGGTAAAAGTTGCAATTAATTTCATAATATTTTATTATTAAAATCTTTTGACTTTCACCTTGATGAAGAAGAAAAGCATGACATCCAATTTCTAGCTTATCCAAGTATACTAAATTATTTCACACAATACCAAGATATATACTTTCAAGTTCACTGGGAACTCATAAAATAAAATTATTTTGGATTTCATGAGACTTCACATCACATTTTACCATGGATTTTCCATTTTGCTATTTTAAAGTTTCAAAGTTTACCTTCCTCTTACAATTATGCTGACACTGAGAGGAAATGATTCACCTTGCATGATCTGAGACAATAGTGAAAAAGGAAGTTTTGTGTACTAAAATGTACACAAAATTTCATGTAATGAACATGAAATCTGAAATCTGTCATTTTCTGGTTTTGTTTTCATGAGGAAAATCCTTTTTTATTGTTAATTTTGATTGATAAGCAAAAACATTGGATTGGAAAAAGTATTAAACATACAATAGGCTTTTGAAAAAAGACTAGCCTTCTAATTCCCATATTTTCATAAAAACATGATGATAAAAACAGATTAAAAGAAAATCATAGTAGTTTTTGTGTCAGAGTGCATTTCAGAACATTGGAAAAACTAAGGCTAAGATTTAACAGATAAAAACATTTTTATCTTTTTCATGGTTAGTGTAATGCTGGGACATTTTAAAACTTATTATAGAGGACCCATTAAATTTTACTGCTGAAATCAGAGGGAGGAAAATTACACACATGGGGTCTTTAACAGGTTTTATGTCTAACAGCTTTGACACTATCACACTGATTTTTGTCCCTGCCCTGATGGGTAGCCTTGAGAGGTGTCTGTTGTCTGGAGTCTAATGCTACAGCAATTAAATTCCCTCAGGAAGCAGCAGCTTTAGATGATGTGATTAGATTGAAAACACTGATGCTTGTTTTGATTTTGAAAATGCATCATCGATCATGGCTACTGATTTCAGCAACAGCTCGCAAGTGACGGAAAATAGAGACTAAGCTTCAGGCATTATATTTAACTTTAGGGAAAAGGAAGTCTTCCCCAGCCTGCCAAGCCTTTACTCTGATATGTAGCCAATGCCTTTAGCAGATAATCCCAAGGATGTCAAATAACCTTTATTTCCCAGAGGTCATGTTGATCTTTTTCTTCTCATTTTGACCTCAGAACAGAGCTATCCATTTTAACATCTGACATCAGATCATGAGAAGAGTAATTTTTAACTGTTTTTCCAGGGCATGTTGGGATGCTTGTTTTTGTTGCTGTTAATATGCACCCCTACTCTTGGAATGGTGTGTGTGCGTGTGTGTGTGTGTGTGTGATAGTATTATCAGGGATGTCAAAGAAATTCTAAGCACTTCATTTGTATCTACTGAATTTAAAAGAAATAACATCATTAGTATTAAGTGGTCTCCAGGTTAGGTTAGACACAATAAGAATTCCCATCATACTTTTTTTTTTTTTTTGCTCTCTTACAAGTATTTTTTATTTCACATATTTTCTATTGGCAAGATTTTAGAGTATGCCAAGCCTGATATTATTGTTACAAGTGGAAAGGGGATGGGAGAGGCCCAAAAATGATAAAATAAAACAAACCCCTAAAGGTAAATGATAGGAAAGAGAAAAGCTGTGCCTGGTAATCAGACATTGTCTCATCCATGTTCTCCTGAGAAATAATCAACAAACTTGTAGATAACAAGCAAGACTTTCTCTAGCCACTGTTTTGTAGTAGATTCCTCTGCTCAATGGGCCTGCACATTTCAACATACAGTTAAATGAGTCCAATTGCAGTATTTGATGTATGATTTTTAATTCAAACAAACTACTATATAATACAGGTGTCTCTACAAATTGATCATATATTGAGATTTAACTGGCAAAGTAACATATATACAAATAAAAGGAATTGTTTAATTGTATATAACTGAAATTAGTTAATCTGAACTACTAAAAAACACCTAGCTTCCCTGAAAAGATAAACAAAATATTCTTTTATTCAACT